>ML787420.1:210485-221477 GCA_009831015.1 Picea engelmannii
ATATTTATTTATTTATGCTTAACTAATAAAGCACGATGTGTCTTACTGTCAAACGCGTTGTGATAGGGTAAAATAAATAAATAAATAAATAAATATATATATATATATATATATATACCAAACCGGATTTCATTATTACATTTCCTTGTGTGCTTCCAACCATTCACACAAGCAGCAATGCTCACACTCCTTCTACAACCACCCTATTTGCAGTTCTCTATAGTGTTGCTTCCTCGGTTCGATAGCTTCGCTGATAGATACTATACATTTTTCGATTTTTGGAAAACAATGCACATTTTCATTTTTTCTCTACGGGGCAACCAGGCTTAAATTTGGTCGTTTTTTACATTTTTTAATTTTATTTTGCATGATGTGCTTCACGGGTTCGACTCGCCCTAGACTCGTTGGCGTGTTTGATGAATTTACAAAAAGCATCGTTAGCGGTGCATCTAAAACTACACAACACACCTCTAAAACTAAGCATCACGCATAGGAATGGCATGTGTCCATTACTAATGCATTATAGAGAATGAATCGCACAGGTGCATTATAGGGAATAACACGCACTGGTGCATTGGATCGCATCGCACATACAAAATTAGCATAGCGGTGCGTTTCATGACTAAAATAACACCAGTGCGTCACAAATAACATGGAGCACCATGAAAATTGTGATGCTTGTTTTATGATAAAGTGTGTCGGTCACGGTGTGTATTATCTATTAAAGGCGCACCGGTTACCTTACCACATTTTTTTTTTGCAAACATAAATTAATTTCAGTTTTTTATAAATACAAAATGGCTATATTTGTGTGTGTTTTATAATTTCATTTTGTTTTATCTATTTATATGTGCCTAAAAATAATCGTATGTGAATCAAAGACAACAATGATGAGCACGAGAGCAACAACAACATAAGGAGGTCGACACGTACAACTTTGTATATGAGTGGGAGGCTAGAGAGAGGGAGAGAAAGTGGATCCCTTTGCCTATCGCACCTCATACTAGTGCCATTTTGAGGAATGTTGGCCTCCACAAGTTTTATGAGGAGGCTACATACCCCAGGGGGAACGCTTCTTTTTCACTGCAATTGATTCGTCGTTGGGATCGTGCTAGACATGCATTCATGGTCGGTTCCAATTTGTGGTATCAGCCCATGGAAGAGAATATTTATTTTATCACCGAGATGTCTAGGAGGGGGGAGATTTGGCCGAGGTTCCTTTATTTACCACCCGACCTTGCAAGAGATAATCAATTGGCATATGTGTAGAGATATATGATCCAAGTGGATATTAGTGGTTATCCGCTTGTTCCAGTGAATCAACATTTTCGAGCCTATCGAGCCTATGGTTTTGATAAACCATGGTATTTGAAAGATGGAGAGAAATAATAATAATAATAATAAGGTAAAAAGATGTTGGCACGATTATTAATTAATTTTTACTATTGGTGGTTTACGAGCCCATGGTATTTGTAAAATGGGATAAATAAAATAAAACATATAATAATATTAAAATAAGTGAAATGATATGACTCTCGAGGGAAAAGGCATCTGTAAGTTCTATATATACGAGCCCTCTCATCTGTAAAAAGATATATTATTATTCCTTCACGATGTAGACAACAAGGACACTCTTTCGACCTCTTGTAATATCTTTTTATGAATGAGTGTAGTCGAGATCTCTTTATCTTTAGAGATAAGCTACCACCATTCTAGCAAGCTTGTATTATATAGTACTTTACTATTTTATCCATCAACACAAGTCGGGTTTCATTGTACTTATGTGTTCTCTGCTATAGTTTTGTTTGTACCTCATTTCATTCTCAATATAATCTGGATCAGTGGTATCAGAGCAATCTTCTCCTTGTTATTTCTCGGTGCATGTCCCTGACGAGGTTAGGGTATAGAGAGTTGGGTCTCGAGCTAGTTTTGCTTGTGGATGACCACTCTCGCTAGCCCAAGCAACCTCCCATGGTGGAAAGAAAGAGAGATGATGGAGCAAGAGATCCTTTCAAGATGTTACTCGGGGAAGCCCTCACACGATAGAGGAATGAGATTATGGACAACTTTGCTCAAATCCTTCGATGACTACCAATGGAGGCTGAGGCATCTTCGACAAGCAATCATTTTGGAGGTGTGACGCCCTTCAAGGTACAAGTTAATTTTGATATACCCTTATTTGAATGCTAGATAGATGCAAATTCTCTAAAATAATGGTTGAATATGCTAGATGGTTATTACTTTATCCAAAAAAATTCCAACGATGAAAAGATCACTTTTGCACTCTTTAAAGCCCTTCCCCATGTCAAAGCTTGGTGGGAACGTTACTTGGAGAAGCACACCATAGAAGAATCTATGCCATTCAAGAAAGAACCCACCTAAGTGGCCTTTATGGATGCCCTCAAGGAGGAGTTCTACCATGTTGGAAGTTATGATGACCGATGTATGAGATGGATGACTTTTCGTCAGGAGAGAGACCAGACAATGCCAGAGTATACCAACATCTTCCATACCCTATACTCAAAGATGTGTATTCAACATTCTAAGAGACACTTAGTTTTGAAGTATTGCAATGGCATACACAGGTACTTCCAAACATAGATGGATTTCTTGGACATCTCTTCATTGGGAGGTGCTTATCATTATGTTGTCAAAATCAAGTAGAAATTCAAGCAGAGGAATAAGTGATAGTTCATGTATGCAAATACACCACAACAAAAGCATTGTAAAGGTAGTCCTAACTTGCAGAACAAAGGACATAGCAAGGAGAGTCAATCTCATGAAAACCAATACAAGTCACGGGTAAAGAAGGGTGATGAGAAGTCAAAGAAGGACAACAAGAAGTGGTGTGAGTTCCACAAGAGCCCTTGGCACAACACCAATGAATGTCGCTTAAAACAATAATTGTTGGTTGAGCTTAAAGAAAAAGAATCAGACCCCGACTTGGACTTCGACTTGGATTACAATAAAGGGAAATGAATCATTTATGTAGAACCTATTGCTACCATCACGACCACAAAAATCCAACTAGAAAAACCAGAGGAACTTGAGGAGGAGGAGTTCCTCTTCCACTCACAGGTGTGGGTAAAGGGGAGTACCCCACTACATTTCATTATTCACAACGAGAGTTAGAAGAACCTGATCTCTACCGAGGTCATCAAAAGAATGAAGTTGTCCACGATACCACACCTATGACCGTACACCATCAAATGGTTGAACCAGGGATGAGACATACATGTCAACCAACAATGTTGTATGTCCTATAACGTCAAACCCTTCAAAGATCATGTATTGTGTGATTTTGCCCCACTTGAAGCTATGATGTTCTTTTAGGACAACCATATATGTGGAAACATCACGTTGTTTATGAGTCTCGACCCCGTAGTCTCATTATTACACTGGGGTGTCAACTCTACAGGGTACCAGAGGTAGTTCCAACTATTATCATTTCATTGATCTCAAGAAAATAGTGCCCCAAAGTAATTTCTTAGACCTCAAGTTCGTCCTCTTCGTGATCCAGTCAAAAGATGAACAAAAGGTCACTACAACCACCATAGCCTCGACCCGAGACCTTTCTACACATCAGAAGTAGGTCGAAAGGATTGTATAGGAGCACAAATATATCTTTGTTTCACCTACGGTGGTGCCTTTACAATTCCAAGTCAAGAATTATATTGACTCGGTGCCCGATGCTCCCTTACCCAATGGTCCAATCTATAGACACTCCATTCCAAAGAATAAGGAGATAAAACGTCAAATTCATGAGCTCGTCCAAAAGGGACACATTTGATTGAGCTCTTCACCTCGTAGGAGCCCAACTATGTTGGTACAAAAGAAGGTTCCATATGTTCAACATAGCCATAACAAAGCCCTTCACGACTCCATTGTCCACAACCCCTTTCAGGTGTGTTTGGGGTTCTAACCATTAGCCCCCATTGATGTAGCTCTTCCTATTGCATCTTCATCAACAGATCCTCCCACACTCAGACTGAGGTAGATCATGCAACCAAATTTGTTGAATGGATCCAATACCTCCAACAACATGTTCATGACATCCTTCAAAAAGAAAATTCCAAGTACAAACAACGACATGACCAACATCAGGTTCCACGCAAGTTTCAGGTTGGTGATAAGGTGTGGTTACACTTGCAAAAAGAGCGCCTTGCAGGCCCTCACAAGAAGCTAAGACCAATCCAATATGGGCCTTACACCAACACAAAGGTCGTGAGTGAAAATGCTTATTAATCAAGTATTCCTCCTTTCCTTGGCTTGTACCCAGTATTTAATATGGAGTTGCTTCAACCATATTACCCGCCTCTATTGGACACCTCGAAGGTGGTTAAGCATTTGGCCCCTACTAAACTCAATCTCGATTTCATTCAACAAGCTACAATAGATAGAATCATGGAGACCCAAATGAAAGCCACCTGCTAGTAGGACATACAACTCTATAAGGTTGTTAAAGTAGGACAACTACTTTAGCAAGGCAAGTGCCTCACCAAGGTTCATATTCAACAAAACTTTCCCCATCTTCTGAGGGGACTTGGCACAATGGAGACCATTACTTACCAAAGGGGGAGGACCGATCCGAGTGGATATCGATGGCTATCCACCTCTTCCACTGAATCAATGTTTTCTATCCTGTGGTTTTGATAAACCATGGTATTTGAAGGATGGAGAGAAATAAAAGAAATAACAATAATAAAACAATTAAATATGTTTGTGTAGTTATTAATTAGTTTTTACCATTGGTTGTTTATGAGCCCATGGTTTTGTAACCCAAGTATTTTTAAAACAAGTCAAAGAAAATAAAACATATAATAATATTAAAATAAGTGAAATAATATGACTCTCAAGGTAAAAGGTATTCATAAGTACTATATATATGGGCCCTCTCATTTGTAAAGGGACGTATTATTATTCCTTCATGATGTAGCCAACAAGGTCTCACACTTTTGACCTCTTGTGATATCTTTTTTGTGAATGAGTGTAGTCGATATCTCTTTCTCTTCAGAGATAAGCTACCACCATTCTAGCCAGTTTGTATTCTACAATACTCTACTATTTTATTCATTAATAAACGTTGGGTTTCACTATACTTGTGTGTTCCTTTCTATAGTTTTGCTTGTACCTCATTTTGTTCTCAATATAATTCGGATCAAAATGCTAGTACAAACATTGTTGTCGTTGCAGACTTCCAGGTTGTTGGTGGTCAATTGAAGATAGATCCATTTGGTGCAGAGGAGGTTAGGTGTTTGTCTCTTACTTTCATGGCACTATATCACTTTACCTGTAATGGGAAACACATTAGTTTCTCTTTGATTTACTATGTAGATAGATTAGTTAAGAGGCCCCCACTAATTAAGTGGTTGGAGATATTTTTGCGACAGTTTTATTTTGCATTGGTCATTGTTGCTCTATTTTTTATGGGAGGTTATTCTTCCTATTTGCAATAGAGTTATTTACTTTATTTTTTGAGAGGTTTCATGTCACTCGAACGATAATACCCTGCTTCCCTCATAGGCCTACGTCTGATGCACGTATGCACATGCGGGGGTAGTTGTTGCCTAAGAGGGGCTAGCTAGAGTGGTCATGTACTCTGATCTGTAGAGAGATTTGTGATTTCTTGGTTGGAGAGGATAATATTGTCCTCGATCTTGTACAATACTCGTATGTGGGGATGGATTGGAGTGGATGTTCGAACATCCTATTTAATCCAGACAACCCACTAGATGATAGAGGTAATATTATCATTATGTTTTGATAAATCTAGTTGCATATTTTTTTGTCTTACTTAATGCACATGTAATTTATTGTAACATTTTGTTTCAATTATTTGATTATTATTGTCTATTGTTTTGCAGATATTGACACATATGTTGGGAATGAGCCTCTCCAATAAGATTTGGCAACTCAACAACCTCCAATATAAAGACCCAACATGCCATGCATGCCGGATCATAGAGTCCGAACATAGGTGACATATCACATACGTGATCTAATTTCCAAGTGGGGAGTGATACATGTACACATTCGAGAGATCTTATGCGTCCCAAAGTTGTCTGACATATGGGTGACCCTTCCTTGTGACACGGTGTCGTTGATGCGTCATGTTGTTGATTTCATCGACCTAATCCAGAGGTTGAGGGATGGTACTCATTCTACTTCATCTAGCTCATCTTCTGAGGATGATTCTCCTATTGCTCCACTACTTGATTCTCAACCACTTGGTCCTCCACCAGACTGATCGACATCCCCTCCACCACCTCCTCATCCTCCTCCTCCTCCACATATGTCACCATATGCACCATCCATCGATCCTCCTCCTCCTCGACATGTGTCACCAGCTGCACCATCCACCAATCCTCCTCGATATGTGTCACCAACTGCACCATCCACCAATCCTCCTCCTCGACATGTGTCATCCACTGCACCATCCATCGATCCTTCTCCTCCTAGACATGTGTGACTAGTTGCATCATCCATCAATCCTCCTCATCCACGTGATCCTCGTGGAGAGATATAGCATACTCTACTTTTATCCTTGTTATTTTACATGGGTATGATATACCCTCTACCTCTAGTAGTAGAGGTATTGACGCCTCTGGCTTTAGTGGTGGACCTAACTAGTAGTGGCACTCGACATGCATATTGATTGTTGTATATTTTACTTGAGATGTATATATGACATGTTTATTAATTTTGATAAGATGTATATTTGATATGTATGTCACTCATGTATATTATGTTTTCTCATATCATGTGATGTTGTTGTTGTTTGATTTATAAAATGTATTATGAGTACGCTAATAATTAATATTATTAATGATTTCCATGTTTTTAAATTAAATTTGATTACTTATTTAAATTTAGGGTTGCCATATAATGTTTAGCTTTAGTTTTATGGAATCAACTAATTTGGATTGTGGTTGCAAAAAATTATAACCGTTAATGCCATATAATGTTTAACTCTCCTTCAAGATGTATTGTTTGTTCTACAACAAGATACAATATGTTGATTAAACATGTTTACAAATAAAATATTTAAATATGTTGAATGAAATGATTGTGATTTGAATAATTATGTTTTTTTACACCTACCTATGTCAGAGTATATTGTAATTACTTTGGAGTCAAATTGGTTTGACTTTCAATTAGTTGCTTGATCCAGATTATGCTCAGAACGAAACGAGACAAAAACACAAATATAGCAGAGAACATAGAAATACAATGAAACCCAACTTCTATTAATGAATATGATAGAAAAAAAAATGTTGAACACAAACTGGCAGAATGTGGTAGTTTATTTCTGTAAAGAAAGAGATGTTGGCTACGCTTCATTCGCAACAAGCCTTACATCACATTCCATTGCATGCTTAAAGGGACTCCTTCACCTCAATTATATATGAGAGAGTGAGAGGAGAACAATTCCCATTTTACATGTGGGATAAATTGGTCTATATTTATAAAATGCCATAGGCATATAAAACACTAGGACTTCCCAGGAGGTCACCCGTCCCAGTACTATTCTAGCCCAAGCGCGCTTAACTCCGAAGTTCTAATGGGATCCAGTGCATTAACGTTATGTTATAGGCATGTACATAAGACCATTAGGAAATCATTACATGATGTCTGTAATTAACAAATGAAGATGGCATTACATTCCACTCCCCATCAAAGGGGTGAATATAATGGTTTATCAAAACCATAGGCTCGAAATGTTGATTCAATGGAAAAGGTGGATGGCCACCGAGATCCACCTGGATCATTCCTCACCCCTTAGGAAGCAATGGTCCCCATTGCATTAAGTTCCCTAGGGAGATGGGGAAACTTCTGTTGAATCTGAACCTTGACAAGTCACTTGCCTTGTTGAAGTAGATGGAATGCTTGTACTTTTCCTATGGAAGTATGTCATGAACCTATTGGAGGTGTTGGATTCATTCAACAGATCTAGTTGCATGATCTGCCTTGGTCTCAGTGTGGGAAGACTCTATCGGTGAAGATGCAACAAGAAGAGATATATCAATGGGGGCTAATGGTTGGAACCCCAAGCACACCTAAAAAGGGCCATGGCTGATCCAGATGGATATCGATGGCCACCCACCTTTTCCAACTAGCTCAAAACAGTTTTCTGACAATTTTGACAATTTATTATTTTTAGCAGTTTTAACTTCCAGGGCCATTTTGAGGGCCTAAATGAAGGTTTTTCGGGATTGAGCTTTTCATTGATAGTTGAAGGCATGATTGTGCCTCCAAAATGAATTTCCTCGACGATATCTTTCCAACAAGCTATCATACACCTAAAACGGAGATCATATGCAAAAGTTACGACCCTGGGAAGTTGATGTACTAACTTACCCAAACGAGGCCCACATGACTTTTGGCGCTTCATCTCCTAGGGTTAGGTTTTTGGATGTCTAGGGTTTTTGGCATTCCTGATTATTGTAAAAAGTCCTTCAAAGCCTCATTGTAATCATCTTCTTGCAAATGAGCATAGCCGTCACATCTCTTGTAAGAGATAAGCCGCCACCATTTTAGCAAGCTTGTTTTTGCTGCATTTTATAGTTTCAACTTATTTCCTTATTGAATAGAAAACCAGTTTCACTGTATCTTTGTTATTTTGTGTTAAACACTTGTTAATAATCTGTAGTCATTTCATTCTACTCATAAAATTTGGATCAGTGGTATCAGAGCGGTCTGCTCCTTGTCGTCTTAATGCATGTCCCCAACGAGGTCGGAGTACAAAGAGTTGGGTCTCGAGCTTGTTTCTCTTGAGGACAAAAGCTCTCACACACCCAAGCGAACTCTCATGGTAGGAGAAAAGAAAGATGATGAGACAGGAGATCCTTTCAAACTGTTGATTGAGGAAGCCCTCAGGCAACAAAGGAACGAGATGATGGATAGTTTCGCGCAAATCCTTTGACGACTACCAATGGGTGACGCATCTTCTTTGAGGGGAGGCACCACCCCCTTTAAGGTACAGATAAACTTCGATATTCCTATATTTGAAGGTCAAATAGACGCAGATGCTGTAGACAAGTGGTTAAATCTACTAGAAGGGTATTTTTCTGTCCATAACTTTTTGAATAGAGAAAAGATTACTTTTGCGCTCCTCAAAGTTGTTCCCTATGTCAAAGATTGGTGGGAAACTTTCTATGAGAAAAAGGAAACAGAGGAACCCTCGTTATTTACAGTCATGACCACCTGGGATTCCTTCAGGAATGTTATTAAGGAACAATACTACCTTGTCGGAAGTTATGACGAATTATATACCAAATGGACCACACTGCAGCAAAAAAGAGATCAGGCAGTGCCAGATTTCACGAATATCTTTCATACCTTGCGCACCAAGCTGGGTATCAAAGATTCAGAGCGACATCTGGTGCTCAAGTATCGCGGCGCTCTCCATAGATACATCCAAACTGAAATGGAATTTTTGGACATCTCATCCTTGAGTGCGACCTACCGATATGCCGTCAAAATCGAGCAGAAGCTCAAACAAAAGACGTGACAATTTGGGCATGGGAATCCCTCACAACAAAAGCCAAGAAAGGGCGGCCCCAACCCATAGAACAAAGGACAAGGCAAATATGGACAATATCAGGACAACCAGTCCAAGCTGCAAGCAAAGAAGGACACTGAAAAGACAAAGAAAGATACCAGGAAGTGGTGCGACTTCTATAAGATCCCTTGGCATAACATTGCTGACTGCCGCTCAAAGCAGTCGCTGGTGGCCGAAGTGAAAGCCTCTAAATCAGATGTGAGTTCAGACTATGATCCAGAACTAGAAAGGGGAAGATAGATCATTGACGCAAAACCCAGTGCCACCGTTGCTACCACCAAGCTCCAACCTAGTGAACCAAATGAACCAGAAGAAGGAGAACGCCTCTTCCATTCACAAATGTGGGTAAAAGGCACCCCGTTGCACTTCATCGTGGATAGTGGTAGCTAGAAGAACATCATCTCAACAGAGGTCATCAAGCGGCTGGCCCTGTCAACAACCCTACACCATTGGCTGGCTCCGCCAAGGAAGCGATCTCCGCGTCAGCCAACAGTGTCGACTATCATACGGCATCAAGCCCTTCAAAGACGAGTTATTGTGTGATGTTGCTCCTCTCGAAGTTTGTGATGTTCTTTTGGGCCAACCTTATTTATGGAAATGTCATGTTGTATATGAGTCTTGGCCTCGTAGTGTTATTATTACTTTGAACAAGAAATTGTATAGGATACCCGAGGCAGTCCCACCTAGTGTTATTTCCTTGATCTCTGCTAAGCAATGCAGGAAGGTCATCTCTCAGATGGGGAAGTTTGTCTTCTTCGTGATTCGCTCTCAGAATAAGTGAAAGATCACAACCACTGTAATGATCCCAAGCCAAATTCTGGCTTGGAATCACTAACTACCACTAGTTTGTGGATGTGCCGGTGTTTATTGAGCTATTAAGTGCATACAAGATTCATTCAACACATGAAGATCATCATACATTCAAGATATAGAAGAACAAGCAAAGATCTGACCCTTTTATTATAAGCAATGTAGAATCAATACAATAGATGGCCGATCTGACATAAACCTCAGATGGTCGTACAAACAATGGATATGAGCTGTTACAAAATGCTCCCGTCAATACAAAAGACGCCTCTAAAGGCTGAATAAGTAATGAATACCAGTATCAAGCAGATATGAATGTCAAACTCTTCGGCCAGAGAGTGCCACGCTCCAAGTGGAGACAGAAGCCCTCAATAATTCGGCCCTGATGGAAGAATGCTCCAAATGAGCCCAAACTCGGTCAAGTAATAGATCAAGGCAGTGGGATCCTCCTGCTGAAGTTTCAAGCACAACGTACAAGGCAAACCTCTCCAACTGTGAAATCTTCTAAGGGAGTTGTGCCCTCCTGAATAGCTAAAATGAATCCTCCTTAATGGTATGGTGCGCCCTTGCTGGAAATTCCCCAATAATACGGCCCTGTTGTCTGCTGAAGCTCTAGAACGAGA
>ML787420.1:227987-240244 GCA_009831015.1 Picea engelmannii
TCTTTCTCAAGTCAACTTAAAAATATAACTTTAGTCTAGTTGACCGTCCCCCTCAGTGTGAGACTATGACCTAGTGGGGGTGCCCAGACCACTGACTCTCCTCATCACCTCTCTAAGAGGTGGGGGACATTACAACCACATCCAGGATCTCTGCGACCGACCTCTCCAAACAGCAGAAGCAAGTAGATAAGTTCATGGAAGAATACTCATATATCTTCTCCCCACCTACCGGGGTACCTCTGCACTGCTAGGTCAGGCACCCCATCGATCTGACCCCCGATGCACCGCTGCCCAATGGGCCAGTCTATCACCGCTCTCTGTTAGGGAATGAGGAGATCAAGCGACAGATCCAAGAATTGCTCCATAAGGGGCACATCCATCCCAACTCATCATCACCTTGCAAGAGCCCAATCATGCTGGTACAGAAGAAAGATGGAACCTGGCGACTCTGCATTGATTACCGGGCTTTGAATAAAATCATAGTCAGAAACCGGTACTCAATTCCCCGAATCGACAACCTCCTTGATCAACTCACGGGGGGAAAATACTTCAGTAAGATTGATATGAAGTCTGGCTACCACCAGGTCCCAATAGAACAGACAAATGTATGGAAAACCACCTTCAAGTCAAAGAAAGGCCTTTTTGAATGGTTGTTCATGCCCTTTGGTTTGACAAATGCTCCAGCCACTTTCACAAGGATGATGGACGATATCATGTGACCATTCACCAATACTTTTGTAGTGGTGTATCTGGATGACATTCTCATTTACAACATGACTTGGGCTGAACACTTGCAACATATTCAACAGGTTTTGCACACCCTGTGACAGCACAATTTGTATGCCAACTTGGAAAAATGCTCCTTCAGCATGGACATGATCCATTACCTAGGTTACATAATTGATCAGCATGGCCTACATGTGGATCCAGCCAAGATCCAAGTCATCCATGATTCACCAACCCCAACCACACTCACTGAGCTTCGGAGCTTCTTGGGCCTTGCTAATTTCTACCGCAGGTTCGTGTTGGGATTCTCCCATATTGCATGGGCTCTTATCTAAATAACTAGGGGTGGTGGTAAGGAGAAATTTGCATGGGGTCGGTCCCAACAACAAGCGTTCGACGATTTGAAGCAGCGCTTGTGCTCATCCCTAATACTTTCACTACCAGACTTGCAATAACCCTTTGAGATCGAGACAAATGCTTCAGACTATGTGGTGGGCGTCGTTCTCTCTCAGCACGACCATCCTGTGGCCTATCATAGTGAGACACTATCAGATGTTGTCCGTAAGTACCCTACTTACGACAAAGAAATGTACTCCTTTGTGCAAGCCTAACACCAGTGGAGACATTACATTCTTGGGAAGGAGACAATCATCCACACTGATCATAAGCCATTGCAGTTCATGGAGACACAAGGGAAATTGCAGAATGATCGCCATCAATAGTGGTCCACATACTTGCAGGAATTCCACCTCAACATCAAGTATAAAACAGGAATCACCAATCATGTTGTTGATTGCCTCAATAGACTGCCAGTCGTGACACTCACCACGGTGCTAGACTTATGCAGCCATGAGAGTTTTGGATGGCCCCAACTCTATGAGACAGACCCAGACTTCGCCACGACCTACCAAATGTTGGGTGCAAACGCAGTTGTCGATAATTTCCATCTTCAAGATAGGTTGTTGTGTTGTCTGGGCCATATCTGTGTTCCATCAAGCGAGCGAGCGAAGTTGATCTAGGAAGCCCACTACAGTCGAGTGGCAGGACACTTTGGCGTCGAAAATACAATGGTGATGCTACAAAAACATTTCTACTGGCTGAAACTTCGACAGGAGGTCAACAAATATATCAGGTCCTGAACTGCCTGCGCTATTGCCAAACCGACCACTAAGAAACAGGGCCTGTACACCCCTCTTCCTACTCTTGACAGGCCATGGGAATCCATCTCAATGGACTACATGTCGGGCCTCCCATCCACTAAGCGGGGAAATGAATGTGTTTTTGTGGTTGTTGATCACTTTTCTAAGATGGTGATTCTAGTTGCCTGCAAGAAGAACATCATAGCAGAGGCCACTTCTAAGATCTTCTTTGAATGAGTCTGGGTATATTTTGGAATCCCACAAACCATTGTCTCAGATCGGGACAACCGATTTCTCAGCACATTTTGGTTGAGCCTCTGGTCACTGTTGGACACCAAGCTCACCAAATCCATGACCTTCCACCCCTAGACAGATGGCCAAACTGAGGTCGTCACTCGAATAATTGTGCATATCCTTCGCATGTATAATTCAAAGCACCCTCGCACATGGGATGAGAGCCTTCCCTATGTCCAACATAGCAACAACCGAGCCCTGCACAGCTTAACCGACCACAACCCCTTTCAGGTGGGGTTGGGATTCCAACCATTGGGTCCCATAGATGTTGCACTTCTCTTTGCGGTCACCTCGACCGAATCATCTCCTGCTCAAACTGAAGATGACAAAGCCACCTGGTTCATTGAGCGGATCTAGCACATCCGCCAACAGGTTCAGGATATCCTACAAAAGTCCAACGACAAGTTCAAGCAACGCCATGATCAACATCGGGTGCCACATAAGTTTCATGTGGGTGACAAAGTTTGGTTGCACTTGCAGAAAGAATGCCTTACAGGACCCCATCGGAAGCTTTGCCCACTCTGTTATGGGCCGTACACCATCACCAAGGCCGTGGGGGATAATGCTTTTGAGCTCAACATTCCTCCTTTCCTTGGCCTGCACGCAGTGTTCAATGTGGATCTCCTTTGCCCTTATTTCCCACCATTATTGGACACCTCAGACGTAGCAGAGCAGTTATCACCAACAGAGATCAACCCCGACTACATACAACATGCATCCAACGATCAGATTATGTACACATAGATCAAGGGCACTCAACAACAAAGGATCCAACTTTATCAAGTCGTCAAAGCAGGGCAACTGCTGCACCAAGGCAAGTGGATCACCCGGGGCCAAATTCAACAGAAATTTCCTCATCTGATGGGGGAAATCAACACAATGGAGACCATTGCTTCCTAAGGAGGGAGGATTGATCCAGGTGGATATCGGTGGCCACCCACCTTTTCCAACTGGCTCAAAACAATTTTCTGACAATTTTGGCAATTTACTATTTTTAGTAGTTTTAACTTCCAGGGCCATTTTGAGGGCCTAAATGAAGGTTTTTGGGGACCGAGCTTCTCCATGATAGTTAAAGGCATGATTGAGCCCCCAAAATGAATCTCCTCAACGATACCTTTCTAACAGGCTATCATAATCCTAAAACGGAGATCATATGCAAAAGTTACAACCCCGGAAAGTTGATGTACTAACTTACCCAGACGAGGCCCACATGAATTTTGGCGCTTCATCTCCTAGGGTTAGATTTTTGGATGTCTAGGGTTTTTGGCATTCTTGTTTATTATAAAAAGGCCTTCAGATCCTCATTGTAATCATCTTCTTGCAAATGAGCGCAACCGTCACATCTCTTCTCAGAGATAAGCCACCACCATTCTAGCAAGCTTGTTTCTGCTGCATTTTACAGTTTCAACTTATTTCCTTATTGAATAGAAAACTAGTTTTACTGTATCTCTGTTATTTTGTGTTAAGCACCTGTTAATAATCTGTAGTCATTTCGTTCTGCTCATAAAATTCGGATCAATGGCCAATAGAGATATGTTGAACATACGGAAGACTCTAATTATCTTGATGCTCCTCTACAATCTTGTCGACCTGCTTTTGTTGGATAGAAACATCTTGGGCCGAGGTTGTAGTGGTTGCAATGACCTTATATTCACCATTTGAATAGATCGTGAAGAGGGAAAACTTTGTGGTCTGATAGATTGCATTGCGACATTGATTTCAGAGATCAATGAAGTGGCAATAGTTGGAGCTACTTCTTGTACCATGTAGAGTTGACCTCCTAGAGTAACATTGACACTACAAGGCTGAGACTCATAGATAATGTGGCATTTTCCACATATATGGTTGTCCTAAAAGAACATCACAAACTTCAAGTGGGGAAACATCACATACTACCTCATCCTTAAAGGGCTTGACACCATAGATCATGCGACACTTTTGGCTGACACAGATGTCTCACCTCCGACTCAATCGTCTGATGTTGTATGGTTGGGGGTGTGGCATCATTGGTAGCTTCAATATCCTGAAAACCTTGGCTAAGATCATGTTCTTTTGACTCTCGCAGTCAATAATGAAATGTAGTGGCGTCCCCTTTACCCACATATGCAAGTGGAAGAGACGCTCCCCCTCCTTAAGCTCCTATGGTTCTTCTAGTTGTATTGTTGTGGTTGCAATGGTAGTTGTGGGTTTTGCATTGATGGTCCTTTTCCATTTATTGTGCTCTGAATCAACATCTGAGTCAGGTTCTAATTCTTTTTAGTTTATCTCAACCACCAATGATTGTTTCGAGCGACATTCATCGGTGTTGTGCCAGGGGATTTTGTGGAACTCACACCACTTTTCGGTGTGTTTCTTAAACTTCTTGTTACCCTTCTTTGCATACGTCTTAGACTGCCTCTATGAGGTTGAACTTCCTTTCTGATTTGTCCTTTGTTCTCTGAGTTAGGGTTTCCTTTACCATGCTTTTGTTGTTTCATATTTTCAAACCCGAACTCCCGTTTACTCCACTGCTTGAATTTATGCTCGATTTTAATTGCATATCGATAAGCAACTCCTAGTGAGGAAATGTTCGAGAAATTCATCTTTGTTTGGATTTACCTATGCAGACCACTGCAATACTTCAAGACCAAGTGTCACTCAGAGTCTTTGATACCCATCTTTGAGTGCAGGTATGAAATATGTTAGTGTACTCCGACATCATCTGGTCTATTTTCTGACTCAAAGTCGTCCATCTCATATACTGGTCATCATAGTTTCCGACAGGGTAGAACTCCTCCTTTAGAGCATCTACAAAGGCCACCTAAGTGGGTTCTCTTCTAAATGGTGTAGAGTCACCCACGATGTACCTCTCCCAGTAACCTTCCCACCAAGATCTAACATGGGGAAGGGCTTTAAGGAGTGCAAAGGTGATCTTTTCACTGTCGATTTTTTTTGTGACAGAGTAATAACTTTCTAGCAGCTTCAACCATTTTTCTAGAGCATCTACATCTATATGTCCTTCAAATAAGGGGATATCAAAATTGACTTGTACCTTGAAGGGTGTCGCACCTTCGAAATGGCTACTTATCGAAGATGCCTTGATCGTTGTCGTCGATAGTATTTGAAGGATTTGAGAAAAGTTTTCCACCATCTCATTCCTCTGTCTTATGAGGGCTTCCTCAAGCAATGTCTTGAAAGGATCTCTTGCTCTGTCATCTCTCTTTTATTCTGCCATGGGAGGTTGCATGGGTTGGCGAGAGCAGTTGTACTCAATTGAAACTAGCTTGAGACCCAGCTCTCTATATCGTAACCTCGTCGAGGACCTGCTCTCAGAAACAACAAGGAGCGGACTGCTCTAATACCACTAATCTAGATTATGCTGAGAATGAAACGAGACAAAAACAAAAATATAGCAGAGAACATAGAAATATAGTGAAACCCAACTTTTATTAATGAATAAGATAGAAAAACATTGTAGAACAGAAACTGACAGAATGGGGTAGCTTATCTCTGAAAAGAAAGAGATGTTGGCTATGCTTCATTCGCAACAAGCTTTACATCACACTCCATTGCATGCTTAAAGGGCCTCCTTCACCTCAATTATATATGAGAGAGTCAGAAGAGAACAATTCCCATGATGCATGTGGGATAAATTGGTCTAAGTTTATAAAATGTCATAGGCATGTAAAACACTAGGACTTCCTAGGTGGTCACCAATCCCAGTACTACTCTAGCCCAAACGTGCTTAATTGCGAAGTTCTAATGGGATGTGATGCATTAACGCTATGTTGTAGGCATGTACATAATACCATTGGGAAATCATTACATGATGTCTGTAATTAACAAATGAAGATGGCATTACATTTCATTCCCCATCAAATGGGTGAATATCATGGTTTATCAAAACCATAGGCTCGAAATATTGATTCAGTGGAAAAGGTGGATGGCCACCGAGATCCACCTGGATCATTTATTTACATAAAATAAGTTTGCTATGGTTTTACAATAGTTCTGAAATATATATTTATTAAACTAAAATTTTGATAATTATAAAAATATTTTTCAACTTTTATAAATATTGTATTCCAATTTTTTGATTAGCTAAGGATAATGATATATGACTAATTTTATTTGGTTTAAAAATTATTTGTCAGAAATTAAAAATATATTAAAATTTAAAATATCTACATTTTTCACAAATTGTCAAGTAGTCACATAAGATATTGTATTTGTCATTTCCATAAATGAAAATAAATGCACTGCCATATTCAAAATTGAAAATAGGCATTGTCTAATTGTACTACGTTTTGGCCCTTTTCACCGGAATCCAACGACATAAATCTGCATGAAATCATAATATTTTGTTGTTTAAATTGCATTTCTAAATGCAGAAATGTATTCGACGTGCTAAAAACCTTTGGGGCACTCAGATTATACATAATTAACCACTCAAATTTGCAAATCCAACAATTTCTCACCGAATTTTGGATAAAATTGAATAGAAAATATCCTCAGAAAAGGGCCAAAACATAGAACAATTAGACTACGACATTGAAAATGTAATTTTTAATTACAATATATCAGTGTTTATCTATTATTTCATTCCCCAAAATAGTCTATGTGGGAATTCGTGCATTTTTCAAATCACTCCGTGAATCCCTCTCGGTCCTGCGCGAGCTTAATGGAATCATTGACGAAAAGTTAAGTTTATGATCTATTTACAATGGTCACCAAAACTTGCAATTGACGTTGAGCAATCAAATTATTTTAGAGATAAACAAGTTCTTCCTTCGGAATTTTCTCCACATTGAACTTGAGGAACCTCCATTTTATCAAGTCTATGGTGTATTTGAAATATCCATTTTTGGTGTTGGCCATGTCGCTACCCTCTTTCTTAATATATTTTTTTAGAGGTACAAATTCGCTTGCACTTGGTTGTTGCACCACACCAGTGTATTCCCATTTACATTTATAAAAATAACACATCTCCAAGGTTTTCAGGGGCTTTTCACAAGAAGGGCATACATGATCACAACTGTCCATAATTGCCTTTAGAAAGTTTGCAACAAACACGTACTATATGCATTGCAGGTATGAGTACCACATGCACCCACGAATGTGATCCCTAAGTTGAGGATATTTGTTCTTGCAGAGTTCTTCTTTCTATTATCACCTATAGATGTCTTACACACCCTATAAAATATGAGGTCCATAATATTTATATTTCTTAACATTGTGTGTTTTGTGATATTTATTAATAATATTTAATTATATGTATATACAAATAGGAACCTTCACTTCCTCACTTTGTTTGGGGAGTTTAGCTTATAGTAAATGCTTTTGACATTTCATATATCTTATCAATAACAATTTTAACGCAAGCATTCATCTACCATAGTGGATCTAAATGAATCTATTTACATTTTTTTTGTTTTTTAATGGGTAAATTGCCTCTTCTACATACGATATCTATAAACCATTGACTTATCTTTTTTTTTTTTTTTAAGTGAGTATAAGTAACTATATTATTGCAAAAATTATGATACAAAAAAAGGGGGGCCTCCTAGTTTTCCTAGTAGGAAACCAGACCAGGGGTTCCCGAGTTGCGCTACTGATATATTCGAGGGGAGGGATTGGTCTTCCACCAGGGGAAACCAGGCCAGTCCCACCATAACCAGTTTTAAAAGGAAAAGCAACATTAACATAAAAGGAAGATAGATGCTACACCAACCTACTAGGCCCGATAGGGTCGCGACCGCACTAATCATTCGACTAACCATTCACTAGTCCAGGACAATGATGTTTTTCTCCCCACCATCTGCCTGGCTCTTGTTTTCCTCCTTCTTCGGATCGTGCGAGTCTTCCTGATGTGGGATGGTGCTTCGTTGCCATCGGCTGGTGTGATATCCATGTGGTGAACATAATGCAGATAGAGGTGAAATTGAGTAGCCAACCACTCCAGCTTATATTTTTGGTCCTTCTCGACCTCAACTAACAGTTTGGTGATGGTTTCCAAGCTGTTGATGCGACTCAAGCTTTCTTCCAGCATCTTCTTAAGTTCCTTGTTATCCTCCCGTCTAGCATCTTTTGTTTCCATAATCACTTACCAATTATCATCTTAGTTATCCACGCCATCTCCATTGTTTTCTGGTATAGGGTTTCCCTGGGCCGCGTGCTCCCCAAATCAGTTACCCAATCCGCTTTCTATGCCAGTGCATCCCATGCTTTGCCTTTGCTTTTTTCTTTTATTTCCTTTTCCCAGCAGGTAATGGTCTCTTTTCCTTTTGGCGTTACCAGAGTTTGGAAGGTGCCCTCCACCTCTTTTGTCGCCTGCTCCATTCTTGATATCCGTCGTGGACTATTCAGGACTTCCTTTCCAAGGGGGTTTCTCTTCCTGTGTGTTCGCTTCATTCTCACCATCCCATTGGGTTTGTCACAGCTCCTTTGCTGGTTATTCATCCTGTACCTCCCTTCACAGAGGTTATTTTTTTCCCTATCCTTGTATCTGTGGTAGTCCTTGATATTGCACTTCTTTTGATTGCGGTTATTTCTGCTGTCGTTCCTCTTATTGGGCTTCTCCTGCTGCACGCTTGTCCTTCCAATCATGGCTTTCCTATATTGGTAATCTCTCCCAATATTTATTCCGATTGCGGTTCGTATGATCATGATGAGTCACCTTTTATCCTTGTATAGGTCCTTGTCCCTGCTCGTATGAGATCCTACTGTGTTGTTGTTCATATATGTGCTTCGGCATGGAGGATTAGGTATGGACCATGTCACTCCCTCATGCCTTATGTCATTCGTTATATGTGGTTTGTCGTCTGTACTTTCCCTCATGCTTTCTCCTCTCTTCTTTCTATCACTAGGATCTTGTTGTCGTACTCTCGCCTGCTATTGATGCTAATTCTGCATGTTGATTGGTGATTGAGTGTTCGACAATCATATCCTACTCGGGTTCCACATGCTCTCCCCTTAGCCTTGCGCTGCCCTTGCTTAACCTGCCTTCACGGTCTTTTGTTGCTAGTTGGATGCAGTCTGTTATAAGTTGACCATTCAGGATGATGATCCAGGTAGTATCTAGTTCTGGTCCCTCCTTATCTACCCCCTCATTGGCTAGTCTGTCCGCCAGGCCATTCCCTGACCTGTGGACCTAGCGCAACTACACTGTGTTCAGATTTTTAAGATGCTCCTGGATTTTCTGTAGGGAGAGGGCCAGGCGCCAGTGTCTCTGAACCTTGCCCACTATGGTTCCATTATGGAGTCTCTTCATCGTGTTGATGACCAGGGTGGAGTCACCTTCCACGATTATGTTTGTCACCCCTTCGCGCTTGAGGATTTCAAGGCCAAGTTCTAGAGCTCCAAATTCTGCTACATTGTTGGTTGAGTTTCCCATACTCCCAACATACAGTCAGATGATGTTACCACCACTGTCTCTGATAGCCCTTCCCATCCCTACCATTCCTGGCTTGCCTTTTGTCGCCCAGTCAAAATTTAGTTTGAGGAACCCCAACGAGAAGGGTCAAGTTGCAGTCTCTTATTTGGATTTGCGGATCCCACACAACCATTGAGTTGTTGTGCCCATCCTTTAGGTGGAAGAACTCCAGGATGCAGGTGTCCCGGTCACTGAGTTGCGTTGTTTCCTTCTTGCAGTTGTGGCTCTGCACTGTTTCTCGTATTTGTGATATTATTGCCTCCTTGAGCTTTCCTTCTGGTAGGCCTTCATTTGTGAAGATGCATCGATTCCTTTCTTTCCATATTGCTCAGATTATCATCCCTGATGTTAGTTCCCAACAGAGGTTCAACATTTCGATTTTGCTGTAACTCTCATTCCAATTGTTGATGGTTGCCCTAGATCTTATTGGATTGGCAAGATATACCGACCGCCCAGTCCCATAACTCTGTTGTGTAACTACACTTGTCAAGGAGGTGATTGGTTGTTTCCTCCTTGGCTTGATAGAGGTGGCAGTGAGATGGACCTATCTAACCCTTTTTCCTGAGATTTTCCCAGGTTATAATTCTGTAGTGGAGTACTAACCATTCGAACAGTTTGATTTTTGGCCATTGGGGGTTGCTCCAAATCTTTCCCCATTGTTGCGCCAAGTCCTCCTCATCTTGGTCCGTGATGTACTATCGTGCTTCTTTTAGGTTGAATTCCCACCATTTTTCCTGCCCCACCTTAATTGATCCTCGTCCTCTGAGACTGCAGTTTTCCTTTTCCCCAGTTCCTCTTCCACCTCTTTCATTTGGGTTGTGATACGATCTCTATTTTGGGGGTTGAGTTTATCCCAGGTCCTCCATCTATCGCTATCAGTGCTTTGCTTCCAATAGCGATGGATTTTTGTTTTACCTTGCACTGTTATTTCCTGTTGTAGTTCCTCTCTATCCTGATGTTCCATTTTGGGTTCCTGTTGCCATGTGTCCTCCCATAATTTGGTTGTTTGACCATTCCTGACTTCCCAGAAGCTGTGTTTATGGATCTAGTTCTTGTTGTGCCATGCTAGATTCCAGATGGTTGATCCCTCCCTTGTGCCCATGAAACATATGTGGTCTGGATCGTTGATGTTCTGGGCATACTTGGCCTTCCAGAGGTTTTTCCACGTTACTGAGTCGTTCTTGACCCATCTCCATCAGAGTTTTGCCCTGTAGGCTTCATTGGTTATCTGTGGGTCTTGTAACCCCATGCCTCCTTTGCCTTTTGGTCTACATACCTTGGCCCAGGCTACCAGGGCCCATTTCTTTTTAGTTTATGCACCTCGCCATAGGAAGTCTCTTTGAATGTCTCTTGTCTTTTGTAGTACTCCTTTGGGAGCTGTAAACACTAACATCATATACGCCGTAATTGCTTGTAGAACTGCTTTGGTAAGGATAAGCCTCCTTGCCAGGTTGAGAGCTTTGTAGGTCCAATTTTTTACCCTCTTGCAGTTTGTTGATCAATCCTTCCCACGTTGCCATTTTGCAAGCTCTGTCCATCAGGGGGATTCCCAAGTATTTCGTTGGGAGCGTTTTGCGTTCAAACCCCAGAATGTTGGCCAAGTTCCTTTGAATTGCAGGATTAGTGTTAAAGAAATAGATCATGGATTTTGAGTGGTCGATCTCTGCCCCAGAGGCTTCCCCAAAGTCTTCTAAGATTCTTTTGTAGGTTTTTGCTTCCTTAACCGTGGGTGTACCATGGAGTAGGGTATCATCCACAAATTGTTGGTGTGTGGAGGTTGGACAGTTTTCGAAAGGTTTGATGCCTTTTAATTCTCCTGTTGCAGTTGCGCTTTTTATGCTTCTGATCAACCCTTCCATCATCATAATGAACAGGAAGGGCGGTAGCGGGTCTCCTTGTCTTATGCCTCTCGAAGGCCAGAAGGGTTTTGTTGGGGCTCCATTGATTAGCAAAGAATGTCTTGTCGTTGAGACTAGATTGAAAATCCAGTTGATCTAGTGTTGTTCAAACCCAAAGGCTTCCAATGTCTTGGCCATATAGTGCCAACTAATTTTGTCGTAGGATTTCGCTAGGTCAAGTTGGATTATCATCCCCCCTCTCCTTTGGCTTTTCAGCGTGTGTATAAGCTCATGGGCATGGATTATGTTGTCCAATATTTGTCTTCCCTCCACGAATCTAGCCTGTTCCTGTGAAATCAATGTGGGTAGGAGAGGTTTCAAGCAATTGGCTATGACTTTGGAGATTATCTTGTATACTGCATTGCATAGAGCTATAGGCATGTAGCGATCCGGGGTCCTTGCTTCATTTCCTTTTGGGATTAGTGTGATCATTGTGGAATTTAAAGCTTTCAGGATTGATCCGAAATCGGATTCAGAAGCCTGACAGGGCTTGAAAAATGCTCAAAAATGAAAGTGCTCAGAATCTTATGAGACCTGTGCCATTGCGTCCGTCTCGTCTTCCTGATTCCGGCGATATATTTACTTTGTCAAACGGGCTCCGTATGTGAAAGTTATAGCGTTTTGATCGGAAGCCCAAACAGGTAAAAAGTCAAAGGTCAACTGGTCAAAAAGTCAACGCTAATGACATCAGCATGCTGACTGTGCAGGAGATGACGTGGCACTCTCTGGCTGATGGTGATTGGGTAGGTTCGCTGACAGGGCAGACATGTGGCAGGCAATTGGACCAGT
>ML787420.1:243307-286254 GCA_009831015.1 Picea engelmannii
GGCGATATATTTACTTTGTCAAACGGGCTCCGTATGCGAAAGTTATCGCGTTTTGATCGGAAGCCCAAATAGGTAAAAAGTCAAAGGTCAACTGGTCAAAAAGTCAACGCTGATGACATCAGCATGATCACCGTGTAGGAGATGACGTGGCACTCTCTGGCTGATGGTAATTGGGCAGGTTCGCTGACAGGGCAGACATGTGGCAGACAATTGAACCAGTCAATGGTTGACAAGTGGCATTTGTCCGTCGAATGGGAAAGTGCCACGTGGCCCAGTCATGGGCAGCCACGTGGCACCCAGTCATCAATCAAAGTTTCAGGTTTCAAAAGTTTTGGGATCCCTGGGTTTTGAACCCATGACCAACCACTAAGCCTAAGCGCCTTCACAATAGTCCTATAACCAATGCGCCGAAATTAATTTATGTTATTAAAACCCACAATATAAAACATATTGCATAGTATTATGGCGCATAAAGGAGGGGGCTAGGGGCTAAGCCCCAGCGCGTGGTCGTGTAAATGCATATGACCTTAAAAGGGGGCGCGCGCTCAGAAAAGGGGGCTTATGCCAAATTTTAACCGATTTATAGTTAAAAGTGGGGTTTTTAACCACTTTTTGGGTTTTAATTAATGTTTAGCCCATTTTTAATGTAATTAACCCATTTTTGGGAGTTATTGGGCATTTTTAGAGCCTAAATTCGTGGAGGAAGTTGGAGATGGACAACTAACTTCCCCACTATTTAACCAAGGCCATTTTGAGGCCAAGGGGACAGCTTTTGAGAGCATTCAAAGCAGAGATGCTGAGGAGAAGCCAAGTCAAAGCCAGTTTGAGACAGGGAAGCCGTTGAGGAGGAGATGCTGTCAGACCGTTTCTGAGAGCTCCGGATGTCCGTTTCGCGTGCCATTTTTTTGTGCATGGTTCTAGAGATCTGGGCGAACATGACCAGATTAGTCTGGAAGCCATTCGGCATTGTAATGATGTACCATTGAGCTTTCAAACAGAAATAAAGAAGCCTCCCCCACAGAGAAAAGGCCCGGAGACGTAGGCAAAGTTGCGCCGAACTCCGTTATCAACCTGTGTATTATGGTTTGCTGTTTTTCATTGCATTTCAGATCTGCAAATATGTTAATGGCTGTATAATTTATTTTCTTTTCTCGTTCTTTCGTTAAGTTTCCCAATGGTCAATTAATGCATGCAATTAAAAAAAAACTCAACCATAAGTCATTCGAAAAATCCTGACGGATCAAGAATGGAAGCCGAGCGTCTGGAGTCTTCCACCACCCCATAAAGATCTTGTTTAACCACTTCCCAACAAGATTTCAAAAATTCTACTGTGAAACCGTCTCGGCCTGGGGCCTTTCCACTTGGTCGATTTCGTCCTTTGTTATGGGTTTGTTTAGATTGATATTTTGTTCCTCGATGACCAACCTGGGGATGTGTTGAGTTATCCTTTGTATGTCCTCCGTTCTGTTTTGATTAGGTTCCTGGGCTATCCCCTTAAAGTGATATACTAATGTATTTTCAATTTCCTGGTGGGATTCTCTTTCGATGCCATCATGATCTTTGATTTTTAGGATTTTGTTGTGTGTTCTTCTTCCAATGGTTGTTCTATGAAAAAAATTGGCATTCTGATCCCCTTCCTTTGGCCACCTGATTCTGGAATTTTGGCACCATAGAGTCTCTTCCTGCCAGCATCTTGCTTCCAATTTCTGGATCATCTGGATCTCTTCTCTTTTCCGCTCCTCTGTGTAACCCTCGTCTATGTAGAGTTCCTGGAGTATCCTCATTCTTTCCTTGATATTTTTCTTCTCTTGGTTTATGTTTCCAAAGATTTCCTTGTTCCACTCCTTGAGTTTGTAATTGATGTACTTGAGTCTCTTATAAAGTTTGAACATCCTTGTCCCTTGATCCGATAATTCCTCCCTCCACTAATGTTTGATATTCTCCTTGAAAGTGGGATGATGGATCCAAAATTTCTCAAATCTAAAGGGTCTGTTCTTTGGAGTGGTTTGGAAGTTTGCTTCCAATTGAATTGTCCAATGGTCTGAACCCCCCCATGGAAGGATGTTGCACTATAAAGTTAGTCCTTGCAGAATAATGGACTCCGACACCAGGAATCTATCTATACTTGTAGCTACTTGGTAGTGGTTAATTCTTTTGTTATTCCAGGTGAATTGGCCATTGTTGGTTCTGATGTCCACCATCTCCATTGCTTCAATGAAAGCTGGAAATTCCTCTGCATCTCTGTCTAATCTTCTGGTGCCCCCTTTTTTCTTCACAAGTGTTGTGATGATGTTGAATTATCCTGCTAAGATCCAATGGAGGTTGCAGGCTCGGGTTTGTAGATCTTCGAGGTCTAGGAGCATTCTCCTTTTTCCCTCCAACCTTTGGGGGCCATACACATTTGTGCATAGAATCACCTCAGTGTTACCTATAGTTTGCATGTTAACCGAAAGTGCATGTCTCGTTGCTTTGACTGCTAGTAGGGTCAGCCAGTGTGGGTTCCATAAGGTGAGTATACCGCCTGCCATATGTTTGCCTTCAATAGCCAAAACCTTGTACTTACTCCATTGTTTTTTACTGATTGTTTCCATTTTGTCTCTTGAATGAAAAAGAGGTCAGATTGTTCCTTCCTCAGTCAATTTTTAAGGATTCTTCATTTTCGTGGGTTGTTTAGGCCTCTTATATTCCATGTTATAATCTTCATTTAAACATGTGGGGGGGTGTTGGGGAAGAGATTTTTTATCTTACCTGAATTGATCAGCAGGGCTCCTAGTTCTTGTAGGGCTACACTGTTTGATTTCCTTCCTTTATTCCGCCTCGTCTGCTTGGGTGACTGCTGTGATTGTCCCTCCCTAGCTTTGATTCCCAGGTGTCCTATCTCACCATGTGTGCACTTGATCCCTCTGGTTTTTTCTTCCTCTCTAAGAAGGAACAAGTATTGGATACGATCTAGTTGCTTCGCTGGCATATTGTCTACTCCCTGCTTTTTCCATTGTTCCAATATGTTCAGGAGGTCTATTCCTTCCCTTTCCATAATGTCTCTGAGATCTGGATCTTTCGTGCCTACCTCGCTTGGTGTCATCCCCGAGTCTTCTTCTGCCTCCTGCATTGGGGTGTTGGTATGTTCGTTGCCTCTTTCCATAAGACTTGTCACTACCTCCTCGTTCCCTCTAATTGCTTGGAATGTCTGTGTTCTCCTAAGTTGCTTGTTCCATGGTTTCTCTAGCTTTTGTCTTTTCCTTTCCTTATTCTTCCCCTTGGTTAGCCTTGTCCCTTCCTTCTGGTCTACTCCTGGCTTCCGGGTTGCTTCCTGTTGGGGCTTTGCTTGTTTTCTTGTTTGCTCTATTTTTGTGATTAGGTTTTACAAACCCGTCCTCATCTTGCTGTGTTTTGGTATTTTCCATTTCTTGTTTTTTTTTTAGCGGACATTCTCTGATTAGGTGTACATGTTCATGGCATCTTATGCATCGGAAGGGGATCTGCTCATAGTCGATGCTTTGTATCCATTCCTCATCCCTGAATTCCAGGTTTATGGCTTCTGGGAGCACCCCCGACACATCCATCTCTATGCAGATCCTTGCATATGATGTATATCTCCCTTTTAGGGCTTCCTCCGATGTCTTGACATATTTTCCCAGCTTGTTCCTGATTGCTTCCAAGGTGAATGACAACCAGTAGTCTAGCGGTAGGGAGTAAAACCTCAGCCAGACTGGAACATTTTTAAAGGTTTCTTTCTCTGGGGAGAAGTTTTCCTTCCACGTCCTCATGTACAACCCTGTTGAGGCGTGGAAGTATGCCCCCCCATCAAAGACTTTATCTATGTCCTCTAGGTTCATAAAGACTGATGCAATGAAACCTTTCGAGCCCAGGTGGAGTTCCACTTCTCCACTTGGCTTCCGTTGATATTTTATCCAGTTATGCAACATTCTTTCTGTGGGCCACAACCCCATGAATTTGCAAATTAGTGCATGCGTCTTCATCTGGTCCCAATAGATTTGCATTTGTGGGTCTTCCAGTATAACCCTTGGTATCATTGCGGTTTTAGGTTTACACGGGTTGCGCCCATTTGTCCCATTGGGGTTCGTTGGTTCCTGCACTTCCTTCTAGGCTTCTCTGACTTCCTCCCCCACACGATCCCTTTTTTCCTGGTTGCTCTCCTAGTTCTTTTCCAATCCTGATCCCGACGTGCTTGTCAACAATTCTTTGAAACCAACGCCCCTTGGGCCTTTCCCTTTGTCCACCACTACCTGCTTGTATGAGGGGGTTCCACTCCTGCCCCCTTTGGTAACCATTCTGTGCATTGTTGAGACCACTGTTGTCAAACCCTAGCTTGTGGTTTCTTTAGAGCTCTATAAAACATTGACTTATCACTTTCTATGGATTCAAACAGATATATTGTCTCATTTAAAATTTTCATTTATAAAATTTGTAAATTTTATTTTTTAATTTGAAAACATTGATAACATTATTTTTACTTGGTTTTTAATATTTTTTATCAAATTTAAAAATATAAAATATAGAACTTTTCTTAGAATGTCATCTAGTCTTTCACATTTATTATAAAAATATTATTTATTTAATCGTAAATATACAATAATAATATTATTATTTTTTATGTTAAAATTAATTAGGTAATATTAGATAGTTTTGACAATTTTTTACTTAAAAGTTTAGAAAAGCATGTGTGTTTTGTTTTGATTATACTTTGAAGTGTTATGGATTGGACTCATATGTGACAACTTTTATTTATCAATTTATTTTAAAAGGGTTTTGAAGAGTTCATTGTCAATAGTTACTAATATCTAGATTTGTCCTATTCTATCTCAATTTTTAAAGACATTGAGTAGTCATTCTCACTTCTATATTGTTTTTAGTCTATGCATAAATAATAAATTATTACAAGTTTCAAGTGGTTCATAATTACTTTAGCTTTTCACTTTGAATTACATAAAACTACTACCTTAAAACATTTCTAAGAGGAGGTATACACAACTTTTCTACTAATTTCATTTGTTCATATATTGTAATAATAACCTTATGATATAATTATTTGCTAACATTATGATGTAAGTATTCATTAATAATGATGATATAATAATAATGTTATTTTATTAATTTATATTATTAAAAAATCACAAGACAAAGCTATAATATAATTTTCTACTAAAATCACAATTATTATATTTTTTTATTTTTCCAAAGATTTTATTAATTTATATTATTCAAGTATTATAATATATTAAATTTATTTAATTAAATATAAAGAATAATATTAAATTTTGATCTCCCCCGGATGGGGTGTTAGTGGATGCCAACTGGCGAGTGCAGGAGCGCGGCGTTTGCCAACGGGGCACTGAGCCACGTGACGGGCTCGTGCCTCTGTTCGCCACCCTCCTGCGATATTAATGCTCTCTTATGGCGATGGGAGGGGTCGTTATTGCACTCGGCCTCCGCATTTCGTAATGGCGCTGGTGCTTTTCTCCGTTCATTGTTTTCGCTGGGGGCAGGAAGGGCTCTCTCCCTTGCTGCTATGGCCGATGTATGAATCTGCCTGCTGGTCCCGGGAGGCTCCTTACCAAGCCCAACCCTGCGACTTTTGCTGCGCACAACCGATGCCGAAGCACAAGAGGCGTTTGAGAGAGAAGCCGTGGCGGGGTTCTCCCTGGAGACCTCGGCGACCCTCTTTCTTCTCGCCTGCTATGCCTCCCTCTGGCCCTTCCCTTCACCTCCAGGATGCGCAGCCTAGCAACACCCCTCCCGCTCCGCCGATTGCAAGCATCAACTGCCTGGAAGTTATTCCTCAACCGCTATGATCCTCTTTGCATTTACTCCTCGCTCCGTCCGGGAATGAACCGCACCATACTCAGTGCTTGGCTCTCCCACGAGCCTTAGGCGAAGAGCCACCGCCTTCGACGCAGATGCCTGGGAGTTCTGGGACCCCACCCTTTGAAGCCACCACGGGCGAGCAGGTAAGAGACAAATTGGCTATTCTCTACAGCCTAGTATTCGAGCTTCGCTAGGGAGTCGAGGACCTACAGTTCCAACTGCAACTTTCGAACGACAAGGTGGCACTTTTCCTCCAGCTCCTTTCCTCATTGCATGAGACCTTCAGCTTGACCCCGGAAGGAGCAACCTTCAGCCAGGCACCTGACGCAGACACCGCCAACGGAGAAGCCAAGGCGCGCGCGACCTCGACACAGGGACACGGTGCAGTTACCACGACTGGAGATGGGATAATGCCGAGTGCAACAGAGCTGGAATTGGAGCGAACTGGGAGCGCAACCATGGTTGAGCAAGAAGCTGTGCGGCACGACCGTGGAACTGAGATGAGGGAGGAGGTCGAGGAGTAGTGGGGAGATAGGACGACAGTTGTCGAAGAGGAACCTTGGACAGGTGATCTCAATGCCACCTGGCCAGGTTACATGTCAGGTGTCTAGGCTCTGTTTATTTAGAAGTCGTGTCAACTGGTTGTTGTTTTCTATGGAGGTCCACTTTGTTTTAGACATTACTCTTTATGGTTTATTGCTATGCTGACTAAGGTGTTGACTGGGTTGGTTTCCCCTCTGTTGGGGCAGCCCAGTAATTTCAGTAGACCTAACCTTGTCTTTTGGAACTCTATTTTGCCTATGGCATGATCTTAATATAATATATTTCTTACTTACAAAAAAAAAATATTAAATTTTGATCTATACACTTTTGATGAAATGGTTTTATAATTACTCTGTTACCGACTTTATGAATCTTCTGTTAAAAAAGTGTGTAAAGTATGTAAGTATTAATTGAATCAGTTATCAAAAAAGTATATTAAATATTGTATTTGGTTGATTTTGTATATTGTTTAATAGAGATTGAACTATATTTATATTAAAAATATTGCGGCAGAGCGATCAACATCAAATAGTCTACAAGTAGAGCATATAGCCAAAATATTTTGAAACCTAGAACAAAAACAACAACATTTCCAACTTTGACAGACCCTTGTCTGCAATCTTCTAAGCTGATTACATCCTTACAAAATTGCCCTAGGCACCAAAAGATTTTGTAAAACACAGGCTAATGAGTTAAGGGATGGGGAGAAACCCCCTTACTCCATTCAAATACAAGTTTCATGTGTTTAACCTTGAACCCACCTTATCACAATAATCGACAAGGGGGTTTAAACTTCTTTGATGTGGAAAAGACTAAAGTCTTCAAATCTTTTCCTAAGAGAGATGATGCAGTGAAGAATTCCTCTAAGTAGATTATTCTCCACATTTTCTCTTGCGATGACTGCTTTGACAGTCAACATTGAATCATCAAAAACCAAAATATTAGCGATGTTACGCTCTTTGGCCCACCTCAGTCCTGCATAAAGAGCATAGGCTTCTGCGTTGTTATTTGTTGTAATCATGAAACCCCATGCATATGTAAACAATTTATTCCCTCCGGGATCAAGAAGAATTCCACCCCCACGTGTCGGCCCAAGATTACCACGAGATGCACCATCACAAAAGAGGATATGTTTCTTGTGAGATTGCATCCAAGCTTTAAAATCCTCCATTGACATCTGAATGACCCACTTTGGAATGGGAGGAAGTTTGCCAGCCGAAGGATGAGGCTTTGTTGATTGCAACTTCATGAGACATCCTCTAGATCGTTCTCCTCTGGATTGAGTTGAGACATTTGTTAGAGAGAGCCCAAGTGTTGGGTGTGCCCATGTGATGGGTGTGTGTCAGACTCTGGACCGAGTTGTGATGACGTGTGGTCTCTTGTCTACTCCTCTTGACTGAGTTTAGATGACTTGAGATGGTCTCCTGCCTTGTACCGTTGAGTCGGCTTGAGATGATTCTTTAGATGGTACTCCTATGGACTCAGTTGAGTTAATATGTTGAGTGTGACGTCCCTATGGGTGAGCACATGTGGACGTGTCCCTAGTGGCTGAGCACTAGAGGATGTGTGGAACCCTTTCTATATTGTATGAGAGTAAGATTTGTTGTAACCCTAATTATGTTGTGAAGGGTACAAGTCGGGCCCACCATGTGAAAGATAATTAATATTGTGTAAACATTAATTATATTTTTGAGTTATAGAAGTCGGACCTATTGTGCCAATAGACACACCTTTTGTTGTGTCAGGTTTTGTATAAATAAGAGTGGATCCCCATTGTGGATCACACTCACTCACTTGTCATCTCATAATTTCAGCAAACTCTTGTATGACTAAAGTGCACATCTTTCTTGGGCACAAGTTTCTAGGTTTTGTAAGCACCCTCTTGTGTGCTAAGGTCTATGGTGTGGGGGATCTTCTCTTGAGAATATAACAAAGGATTGCTGGGTTTTTCCCTTGGTTGAGAAGGGTTTTCCCAGGATAAATTCTTGTGTTCTTGTGCATGGTTATTCTTCTTGTGATCTTGGTTACTGCAGCACTTGTGTATGGTATTGTTGCATTGTTTATGGTTCAAGTACATGCTAAATTGAAATAAACTACATGTGCATGAGCTAAGAATTACAATTCAACACGAGGGTGGGGAAAACATTCATAGTGCTCAAGGCCTTGGTCTTGTTGAAGCGCCTGATGATGAATATACTCAACGCAAAGATAAATCACTTTAATCACATACTGTTTAGGAATTATGGTTTCATCCTCATTTTTTTTTTTAATTTTGGGCCAACCAAATGGTCCAATAGATATACTTGGGCATCATCATCCAAAGTCTCTTTAGACTTGGTTTACTTCTTAGATTTCCTTGATAATTCCTACCCCACTTTTGAAAAAAATCTTTATAAGGAGGTCAGGATGTGAGAATAAAGAGGTCACCAAAAGACAAATTCCAAGTAGCTTTGGTGTAGGAGTGATCCATATGGATGTCGATGGCCTCCCACATGTTCCAATTGGCTCATTTTGGCAGTTTTCCAATTCGACAGTTATTTCCTAGTTTTCGGGTCACTGACTTTCGGGGCCATTTTGAGGCCCTAAACAAAGTTTTTAGGGCTCGCCACATTCAAAATATTTAGGGCTCACCATAGACAAAATGTGTAGTCCTCAGATATACCTTTCCAACGGGCTACCGTGTGCCTAAAACAAATATCGTATGAAAAATTTACGACCCGAGGAAGTTGATGTACTAACTTACCCAAACGGGGCTCGCATGACTTTTGGCGGTTCATCTCCTAGGGTTAGGTTTTTGGATGTCTAGGGTTTTTGACATTCCTGTTTATTGTAAAAATGCCTCGAGAGCCTCACTGTAATCATCTTCTAGCGAATGAGCACAGTCGTCACATCTCTTCTCAGAGATAAGTCGCCACCATTCTAGCAAGCTTGTTTTCCGCTGCATTTTACAGTTTCAACTTATTTCCTTATTGAATAGAAACCAATTTTACTATATATCTATTAGTCTGTGTTAAGCATCTTTTTATAATAATCTGTATTCATTTCGTTATGCTCATAAAATTCGGATTAGTGGTATCAGAGCGATCTCCTCCTTTTCGTTCTTAATGCATGTCCCCAACGAGGTCAGGGTACAAAGAATTGGGTCGCGAGCTTGTTTCTCTTGGGAAAAAAACTCTCGCATGCCCAAGCGCCCTCTCATGGCGGGAGAAAATAAAGACGATGAGATAGGAGATCCCTTCAAAATGTTGCTCGAGGAATCCCTCATGTAACAGAGGAAGGAGATGATGGATAGTTTTGCACAAATCCTTTGGTGGCTACCAATAGGTGACACATCTTACTCAAACGGAGGCGCCACCCCCTTCAAGGTACAAATCAACTTCGATATTCATATATTTGAAGGTCAGATAGACACAGATGTTGTAGAAAAATGGTTGGATCTGTCAGAAGGGTATTTCTTTGTCCATAACTTCTCGAATAGAGAAAGATTACTTTTGCGCTCCTCAAAGTCGTTCCCCGTGTCAAAGATTGGTGGGAAAATTTTTGTGAGCAGAAGGAAATAGAGGAACCCTCATTATTTATAGATGTAGTCGCCTGGGAGTCCTTTAGAGATGCTATTAAGAAACAATACTACCATGTTAGAATTTATGACGACCTGTATACAAAATGGACCACACTGCGGCAGGAAAGAGACCAAGCAGTGCCCGAGTTCACAAATATCTTCCATACCTTGTGCACCAAGTTGGGTATCAAATATTTTGAGTGACATCTGGTGCTCAAGTATTGCGGCGGTATACATAGATACATCCAGGCTGAAATGAAGTTTCTGGACATCTCATCCTTGGGCATGGCCTACCGATATGCCGTCAAAATCGAGCAGAAGCTCAAACAAAAGTCGTAGCGATTTGGGCCTGGGAACCCCTCACAACAAAAGGCAAGAAAGGGCTGCCCCAACCAGTAGAACAAAGGATAGAGTAAAGATGGACCACCTCAGGAAAACCAGTCCAGGCCGCAAGCAAAGAAGAACACCAGAAAGAGAAAGAAAGATACCAGGAAGTGGTGGGACTTCCATAAGAGCCCTTGGCATAACACTGTTGATTGTCGCTCAAAGAAGTCACTGGTGGCTGAGGTGAATGGCTCTGAATTGGATGCAGGTTCCGACTTTGAGTCAGAACCAGAAAGGGGGAGACAGATCATTGATGCAGAACCTAGTGTTATAGTTGCTACCACCAAGCTCTAGCCCGATGAACTAGACGAGCCAAAGGAAGGCGAGCGCCTTTTTCATTCACATATGTGAGTAACGGGTACCCTGCTGCACTTCATCGTTGATAGCGGTAGCCAAAAGAACCTCATCTCAATAGAGGTTGTCAAACGAATTGCCCTACTGACAACGCTGAACCCGCAACCCTACACCATCGGATGGCTTCGTCAAGGAAGCGACATCTGTTTCAACCAACAACGTCGCATGTCATATGACATCAAGCCATTCAAAGATGAAGTATTGTGTGATGTTTCCCCTCTCGAAGTTTGTAATGTTCTTTTGGGCCAACCATATTTATGGAAACGCCATGTTGTATATGAGTCTAGGGCTCGCAGTGTTATTATTACTTTGAATAAGAAATTGTACAGAATACCAGAGGCATTAGTGTTATTTCCTTGATCTCTGCTAAGTAATGCAGGAAGATCATCTCTTAGACGAGGAAGTTTGTCTTCTTCGTGATTCACTCTCAGAATGAGCGAAAGATCACAACCACATCCAGGGTCTTCATGACTAACCTCTCCACACGACAAAAGCAAGTGGATAAGGTCGTGGAAGCATACTTGAATATCCTCTCCTCACTTATCGGGGTACCTCCACACTATTAGGTCAAGCACCCCATTGATTTGACCCCTGACGCGTTGCTGCCCAATGGGCCAGTCTACCGTCGCTCTCTATTAGAGAATGAGGAGATCAAGCGATAGATCTAGGAACTGCTCCACAAGGGGCACATCCATTCCAACTCATCACCTTGTGGGAGCCCAATCGTGATGGTACAAAAGAAAGATGGAACCTGGCGACTCTGCATTGATTATCGAGTCATGAATAAAATCACAGTAAAAAATCGGTACCCCATTCCCTGAATCGATGACCTCCTTGATCAACTCACAGGGGACAAATACTTCAGTAAAATTAATCTGAAGTCTGGCTACCACCAAGTCTCGATAGAACAGACAGATGTATGGAAGATCACCTTCAAGTCAAAGGAAGGTCTTTTCGAATGGTTGGTCATGCCCTTTGGCTTGACAAATGCTCCAACCACTTCCATGAGTATGATGGATGATATCCTGTGACCATTCACCAATACTTTTGTAGTGGTGTATCTGGATGACATTCTCATTTAAAAAAAGACTTGGGCAGAACACTTGCAGCATATTCAACAGGTTCTGCACACCCTACGGCAGCACAAGCTATACGCCAGCTTGGAAAAATGCTCCTTCGACATGGACATGGTGTACATGTGGATCCAACCAATATCCAAGTCATCCGTGACTGGCGAGCCCCATCCACACTCACTGAGCTTCAAAGCTTCTTGGGCCTTGTCAATTTCTACCACAGGTACATGTTGGGATTCTCCCATATTGCATGGGCCCTCAACTAAGTAACCAGAGGTGGTGGTAAGGAAAAATTTGTGTGGGGCCGGTCCCAACAACAAGCGTTTAATTATTTGAAGCAGTGCTTGTGCTCAGCCCCAGTAGTTTCACTACCAGACCTGCAACAACCCTTTGAGATTGAGATAGATGCTTCAGACTATGCTTTGGGTGTCATTGTCACTCAGCATGACCACCCCGTGGCCTATCATAGTGAGACACTATCAAATGTTGTCCATAAGTACCCTACTTACGACAAAGAAATGTACTCCATTGTGCAAGCCTGTTGCCAATGGAGACATTACATTCTTGGGAAGGAGACAATCATCCACATTGATCATAAGCCATTGCAGTTCATGTAGACACAAGGCAAATTACAGAATGACCGCCATCAGAACTGGTCCACATACTTGCAACAATTCCACCTCAACATCAAGTATAAAAAAAGAAGCACCAAACACGTTGTTGATTGCCTTAGCAGACCGCTAGTCGCGGCACTCACCACGGTGGTAGACTCTTCTGGCCATGAGACCTCTGGATGGCCCCAACTCTATGAGACATACCCAAAATTTGCCACCACTTACCAAATGTTGGGCACAAACGCATTTGTTGCGAATTTCCATCTTCAGGATGGGTTGTTGTACTGTTTGGGCCATATTTGTGTTCCATCAAGTGAGCGAGCAAAGCTGATCTAGGAAGCCCACTATAGTCGGGTGGCAGGACACTTCGACATCCCTCTATTTGCGCTATTGCCAAAACGACCACTAAGAAACAGGGCTTGTGCATCCCTCTACCTACTTCTGACAGGCCATGGGAATCCATCTCCATGGACTACATGTCGGGCCCCCCATCCACCAAGCGGGGAAATGACTATGTTTTTGTGGTTGTTGATCGCTTTTCTAAGATGGCGATTACGACCACCTGCAAGAAGAGCCTCACAACAAAGGCCACTTCCAAGATCTTCCTTGAATGAGTCTAGGTAAATTTTGGAATCCCACAAATCATTGTCTAAGATCGTGACATTCGATTTCTCAGCACATTCTCGTCGAGCCTCTAGTCATTGTTGGAAAACAAGCTCAACAAATCCATGGCCTTCCATCGCTAGACAGATGGACAAACCGAGGTCATAAATCAAATGATCGTGCATATCCTGTGCATGTATAATTCCAAGCACCCTCGCACATGGGATGAGAGTCTTCCCTATGTCCATCATAGCTACAATCGAGCCTTGCATAGCTCAACTGGCCACAACCCCTTTTAGGTGGGGTTGGGATTCCAACCATTGGGTCCCATAGATGTTGCACTACCCCTTGTAGTCACCTCGGTTGACTCATATCTTGCTCCAACTGAAGCTGACAAAGCCACCTGATTCATTGAGTGGATCCAACACATCCACCAACAGGTTCAGGATATCCTACAGAAGTCCAATGACAAGTACAAGCAACGCCATGATCAACACCAAGTGCCACATAAGTTTGTAATGGGTGACAAAGTTTGGTTGCATTGCAGAAAGAACACCTTATCGAACCCCATCGGAAGATTCACCCACTCCATTATGGGTCGTACACCATCACCAAGGTTGTGGGTGATAATGCTTTTGAGCTCAACATTCCTCCTTTCCTTGGCCTGCATCCAATGTTCAAAGTGGATCTCCTTCGACCTTATTTCCCACCATTATTGGACACCTCATAATAACAGAATCACTGACACCAACAGAGCTCAACCTCGACTCCATACAACAAGAATCCAGTGATTAGATTGTCGAAAAACAGGTCAAGGGCACTCGCCAGCAAATGATCCAGCTTTATCAAGTTGCCAAAGCAGGGCAGCTCCTGCACCAAGGCAAGTGGCTCACCCGGGGCCAAATTCAGCAGAAATTTCCTCATCTAATGGGGGCACTCAACACAATGGAGACCATTTATTCCTAAGGAGGGAGGATTGATCCAGATGGATGTTGGTCGCCTCCCACCTATTCCAACTGGCTCATTTTGGCAGTTTTCCGGTTCGACAGTTTTTTCCTAGTTTTCGGGTCTCTCACTTCTAGGGCCGTTTTGAGGCCCTAAACAACGTTTTTAGGGTTCACCACAGTCAAAACGTTTATGGCTCGCCATAGGCAACATGTGTAATCCTCAGATAGACCTTTCCAATGGGTTATCGTTCACCTAAAAATAATCTTGTATGCAAAAGTTACGACCCTGGGAAGTTGATGTACTAACCCAAACGGGGCCCGCATGAATTTTGGTGCTTCATCTCCTAGGGTTAGGTTTTTGGATGTCTAGGGTTTTTGACATTCCTGTCTATTGTAAAAAGGCCTTGAGAGCCTCATTGTAATCAAATTTGGCGAATGAGCGCAATCGTCACATCTCTTCTTAGAGTTAAGCCACCACCATTCTAGCAAGCTTGTTTTCCGCTGCATTTTACAGTTTCAACTTATTTCCTTATTGAATAGAAACCAGTTTTACTGTATATCTGTTATTATGTGTTAAGCATCTTTTGATAATAATCTGTATTGATTTCGTTTTTCTCATAAAATCTAGATCAAGGAGCAAGCGATAAATATATGAGGGATGGATTCTTCCTCTTGATAGCAAAGAACACATCAAGAGGGTCCGAAACTACCCCTTTTTTCGTAAATTCTCAGCAGTTAAGATGCGACCATTAACTAAAATCCAAATAAAGAAATTGATTTTAGGCAAATCATCTGTGTGCCAGACTGTCTTTCACACTCTAGATTGTGAGAAGGTGTTTCAACTCTCTTGCAAAGTTTTTTATCCTTTCCTGACAGTATATGAGGAGTTGTCACACTCCTAGACATCTTTGGTGGTCAGATGTTTTGGTGCACACCCATTCAATGCTCCATATAACTACGAAGATAGGTGAAGAAGGTGAAGAGACAATTCTAGTGATTTCCAGCTAGCCCATTTCCCTGTGGCAGAGTCGCAAGATGACATTTCATAGATTCTATTATCTCCTTATTGTTGCATCCAAATTTTCAGTGGAGCATGGTCTTCTCTCAGAGTGAGAGGCTTGCAATCCATGATTAGATCTTCCCAAAGTTTTATTCTTTTTCTGTTTCCAAGGATCCAATTCTGATGCAGGAGCATCGCTCCAAGACAACTACGTGCAAGCCAGCCAACACACCCAACGTGCATTCAATGGAAGGAGAGAGGCACAACCCTCTCGTTTTTCAAAATTTGAAAATTGTATTAAATGATTGTAAGGTTGGTAGAGACAAAAGCCATGCATGTACGCAGGCTTTAGATAAATTTTGCCTTAAATAGTTGTAAGGCTGAGATCTAGATCCGATTCGGACTAGACAACCATTCAATGTAATTGAATGTAATTTATGAGAGTAGGTAGCTTGGAGGGAAGAGCTCGAGGAGCCCCTCTTTTGTAAAAAGATCTTCTTTGTATCGGTAGGATAAGTCAGTAGGAAGAAGAGTAAGAAGGAGAGAAGAAGAGAGAATAGGGAGATAGGAGAGGAGAGCCGAGACTCTGTTGCAGTCCGAGCTCACATTGTAAAGGGGCATTTCTTGTTAATACAAACAGAGCAGTTTTTCCTGCATGTTATTCTGTGTTTGTTGATGAATGTCTTTATGTGTTGATGATATGTTGTAGGTGTATGTTAGATGTGCATTTTCAGGGATAGGTAGATTTTCACTATCTATTCAGAGTTCTTTGATTTCAGGTTTGGGTTCTTTGTGGCTTCATGCAAGAGGTTGCATGACAGAACGCTGCGGGTTCTGTAAGCCAGTGCAACGAGTGCACTTCTGAATTCTGTGGAATTTCAGACAAAGACATGCCAGGAGGGCACACCAGAGGAAGTCTTAGACTCAGGGAGAAGCCTCAAGGTTGATGAACACCTTGGAGGTGAAGACTGTGCAGAGAAAGGCACAGAGAAAACATAATCACCTAGGGTTCTGTAGAAGCTCTGCCATGAGGGCATTGAGCGTATGCATAGAGTGCACAGGAGGAACTCTATTTCAAGTTCAAGGAAGACAGAACTATTGAAGGTTCTGTAGAGCTCTATTAAAAGGGCATTGAGCGAGTGCATAGAGTGCACCAGGGAGCTCTATTTTGAGTTCTAAGGAAAGGGAAGTGTCAAGGAAGAGGCACTTACAGGGTTACTGAACACCCTGCAGGCTCAACAAGGAGTGCTTGAGCATAAGTTGCTAGAGGGCGCTTATATCCCTTCAAGGAGAGAAAGGGACAGAGACACTTTGAGGTCAGAGCCACAGATAAGCTTAGGACGGATAACATAGTTGTGAGTAGAGTCTCAACAAGGTGTGCATCAAGGAGAAGAACGCCAGGAGGGTGTGAAGCATTTCTTTGCAAGAAATACTTCGAATTGAGTTATCTGAAAACCTCAGCAGCACAAGGAGTGTGCGAATAAGAGCTTGTATGAAGTTCTTAAGCTCAGAAGGAATAGTGTAAGGAGTGCGCTCAGAGTGAACTTGTCTCAAGTTCAGAATCTCGGGAGGAACATTGCCTTTGTGCATAGAGCAATAGCCGAGAGGAGCAGGAAGTCGAGGAACCCTTTTAGGTTTCACAATCAACAAAGCTCAGGAGGGACAACATCCTTAGAATACAGGTGGGAGTCGAGGATACAGGCTTCACAACAAAGACGAAGGCCGAGGCCTTTTTGGAACAAGAAATATTCCAAGGGGAAGGAAGAACCGAGAGCTCAGGAGAGCACAACTGCCGTTGATTTGGGCACTGGAGAAAAGATCTGAACCGTTGAGTTTCGTGTCCAGGTAGTAGGAGGAGAGCGTGTAGAAGAAAGAGATCTGGGCGCACGAACCGATAACCATCGGATCTAGGAGAAGGTGCACGAGGTTTAACCCTCGTATATACAAAGGGAAGGACTTGTCAAAGTCCCGAAAGCATCTTGACCATCCACAAGGAGAACACGTTGCGAGCGGTCAAGGTTTCGGGAAAATTCCCGAAAGGATGTGGGTCGTCAATCCAGTTGGATCGTAGCCGTTGGTCAAAGAGGGACATGGACCGTGGATCTCTTTGCAGAGATATTTCGACATTTTGGCATTTCGGTTACCGGGAGGTACAAAGGACAAGAGTCAGAACTCTTGACCCATGAAATACTGAAAGAACGTAAGCCATCGGATCAGGGGAGGCTCACAGCCATTGATCTCCCTTTGAAGTGGAATTTCGGCATTTCGGGGTTCGATATTTTGGAGTGTGCGAATAAGAACTTGTCTGATGTTCTTAAGCTCAGAAGGAATAGCGCAAGGAGTGCCCTCAGAGTGAACTTGTCTCAAGTTCAAAAGCTCGCGAGGAACAGTGCCTTTGCGCACAGAGCAATAGTCGAGAGGAGCAGGAAGTCGAGGAACCCTTTGAGGTTTCACAATCGACAAAGCTTAGGAGGGACAACATCCTTAGAATACAGGTGGGAGCCGAGGATACAGGCTTCACAACAAAGACGAAGGCCAAGGCCTTTTTGGAAGAAGAAATCTTCCAAGGGAAAGGAAGAAGTGGGAGCTCAGGAGAGCACAACTGCCGTTGATTCGGGCACTAGAGAAAAGATCTGGACCATTGAGTTTTGTGTCCAGACAGTAGGAGGAGAGCGCGTAGGAGAAAGAGATCTGGGTCGTTAGATCTGGGCGCACAGACCGATAGCCATCGGATCCAGGAGAAGGTGCACGAGGTTTAAACCTCGTATATACAAAGGGAAGGACTTGTCAAAGTCCAGAAAGCATCGTGACCGTCCATAAGGAGGACATGTGGCAAGTGGTCAAGGTTTTGGGAAAATTCCCAAAAGGATGTGGGTCATCGATCCAGTTGGATCATAGCCGTTGGTCCAAGAGGGACATGGACCGTTGATCTTTCAGCAGAGATATTTCGGCATTTCGATTACCAGGAGGTACAAAGGACAAGAGTCGGGACTCTTGACCCACAAAATCCTCAAAGAACCTAAGCCGTTAGATGAGGGGAGGCTCACAGCTGTTGATCTCCCTTTGAAGTGGAATTTCGACATTTCGGGGTTTGATATTTCGGCATTCCGGGACCCAGGAGTTCGAAGGGTCAAGAACTGGTGCAGCCGGAATTGCGAAATCCTGAAACGCGAAAACCCGAAAGCATTCGGAGGAATAACATCGGGTCATGGGACAAGGTCACATGGACAGGATCCAAGCGGGGAGCTTGTCACTTGCCAGCCCTTTCGGGGTTCGACATTTCGGAGTTTCGGGGTTCGTCATTTCGAAAATCCAGAGGACAAGGAGCTGGGGCACTTTGGGTTGAAAACCCCCAAAGTCGCGAAACACGACGTATCTTTGGAGTGGGGCTACGGTCACACATTTCAGCATTTCTGGGTTCGGCTTTTCGGCACTTCTGATGACAAGGAGTCGAGGATCTTGGTGTTGAAACCCTCGAAGTCGTGAAACCCGAAATCCTTTTTCGAAAAAGGTCGTGGTCATATCTGGTGGCCGTGTGGAGGTGAAGACTCACGCTTGGTGCATTTCTTGTGCCAGTGGAGTTTTCATGAAGGACATGTGGATCGAATTTGTGGGGTTCCAGTGAGGGCCCGAAAGAACTAATTCGGTTATGTGGATTTGAAGGAGATCGATCCTGTGCGGATCTCGGCCCGAGGGTAGGGGGTATGTGCCAAATTGATATTATCCTGGACGAGTGGCAGCATCGCGAGAAGGAGATTGAAGATAGGTAAGCCTTTGATCTTCCTAAGAGGGCATTCCAACCATCGCTATCTAAGACCTTTAAAGTATTTTTTCCAGAGCACTTGCTTCCACCAAGAGGTTTTTCAGAGACCATTCTACACATAAGTTTGGCTCCCATTGCCATGTTCATATTTCAAGGTCTCTAATGCCCAATCCTCCCATGTATAAAGGATGCTTAACTCGGTGCCAACTAATAAGATGAAATTTCTTTCCCGATGTTTTCCCTCCTTACCATAAAAACTGTCTTTTTTTGGCAAAAATTTGATTGAATGTGCTCTTTGGAGCAAGCAAGGCCAATGACTGGTATATGAGAAGAGCATATAAGATTTCCTTGATTAGAACTATTCTGCTAGATAAGTTTTTCCATTGGGAGCCCCAAGAGGTGAACTTGAAGTTGATTTTTTCAATTATTTGCTGCCATTCTCGAGAGCTCACCTTCTTCAAGGAGATAGGGATACCCAGATAATGAAAGGAGGACCAATTCTCTGCATATGGAAATTGAAAAACATGAGAGATCTATTGCATTACCTGAATCCGGGTGTGCAATCCCATGATTTGACACTTCCTATGGTTCACCGCCTCTCCTGATGCATCCAAGAAGGAGTCCAATACCCTCTTGAAACAAGAAGCAATGATTTGAGAGGTCACTCCCAAAAAGAGGGTATCGTTAGCAAACTATGGGTGATTCAAGGGTTTCACTCCACAAACCATCTGGAGGCTTGACAAGTTCCCAGTTTCTCTTTCCAGCTCAAGATTGTGACTAAGGGAGTCTGCCATGATAATTAATAGCAACGAAGATAGAGGACACCCTTGTCGAAGACTCCTGCTACCTTCAAAGAATTCAACTGAACTACTATTTAATAAAGGAGTGATCCAAGGTCCTCCAATGCATGATGCAACCCAATGAGTAAAGATGGGACTGAATCCAAATTTTTCGGGCACATGTAGAAGGAATGTAAAGATTGAATGAATTGATTCTTGAACTAGAACAATGTTATCGGTTAGCTACCTATCATGCATGAAACCCCCTTGGTTGCGGGATACAATTTTGGGCAATAAGGTTTTGGGGTGAGAAGCAATGATCTTCATGAGGATTTTGTAAGAAGAGTTGCAAAGAGAAATAGGTCTAAATCTAGACAACAAGGAGGGATTTTATTCCTTGGGGACCAAATCCAGGAAGGAAGAATTTGTACTTCCTCCCAGACATAGAGTCCATTGGGAATAATGAAGCATTCGAAGAATATCAATTTTGATGAGTTCCTAAAAGTGTTTGAAGAAACCCCGGATGGGGTGACAAGTGGCGCAATAGTGCCATGTGGGAACGAGCCGGGACGCAGCTTTAATGCATCCACCGGCTCGTATCACCTCGACCATTAACCCGCATGCATCCGAGCAGGTGAAAACTTTCGATGAGGCCCCTCGCGCAAGCGGAAGGTACCCCTCACCAGAGCACTACCCAACATAGTTTAACGGTGATGTTTAATGCTGTGGATATGACAATTGGGTTGATAACAACGCTCATTGTTCTGGCAATGAAATCAAACAACAAACTGCTTCGGGAAGCCTACGACTCACAGGTAAACCAGAGCTGCGACAACCTCTCTTCTGTTTCTTTGGCTCAGCGGCAATTCTTCCGAAGTAATTCGACAGACTCAGCCAACAGTCAGATTTCTCACAGGGATCCCGTCATGCCCCGAATTCGAGGGAGACCGCGACGGGGAGTGGCCTGGTATGCAGCGGAGTCTCGGCGCAAACAAAAGAAGAAATTCGAGAGAGCTATGGCGATAGCAGCTCGGCGACGAAAGACCAGGCCACGTACGCCTCCAATGGCGTACGTGGAAGAGGTCATACCGGAAGGCGGTCTGCCAAACCCTCCTGGGCACACCCTGTTCATGGTACCGGAGAACTGGAACCCGAGCACGAGCTTTGGCACCCACAGAATTCGTGTTCAGCCTGCAAGCAAGGGGCTCGACCCCTCCACATCCCCCATAGAGAAGCCTTATCCCCTTTGCTACGTGGAAGAGAAGGCTCCTCCCGAGCCCACCAAGGAAGTGGAGGAGATAGGGCGCGAGCGTCAACGACACGGGTCACAGGATGTGGATGCGGCCACCAGCGAGGATTGCAGGGATAGCCACCGCCTGGAGCAGCCACCTGCAACTGACTGGGGATACCTCAATCTCGTTTTTGAAATGAGGAACAAGTTGGACGATCAAATATTCCGCCTGGAACGAATGGATCAGCGGATGGACATGTTCTTTGCGGCACACTCCAGAGCATCGTCCAAGAAACAATGTCCGACCTGTGCACACACCTACACGTTCCCAGCGAGATGGAGGCACTCCGAGGTCTAGGACGAGCAGCTCGGCTCAGAGGTTCCTTCATGTTTCAAACTCGACTCTGGTTTTGGTGTTGTTGTTATACTTTCTGTCTTATGTTAGCTAGTTACTAGGTTGTCTTAGCACTAGATAGAATAACCAGCTTTCATGCTGTGACTATAAGTCCCGGTTTCCTTCGGGCAGGACGTCGCACCGTCAACTCTGTTAATTTCGCCAACTATGCACACAGTGTGACACATGGACATGGATGCCCAATTGTCCTGGTTTCCTGCTCAGGCGAGACAGCTGGCATCACTTACAGTCTTGTATTTTGCATTTTGATTATGGTAATATAACAGGCACCACCCCCTTTTTTACTTAAAAAAAAAAAAAAGTGTCTGAAGAAAGAAATGGGGAACCCATCAGTGCTGGGGGTTTTATTAGGTCCAAGGCTCCAAATGGCCGCCTGAACCTTAGCTTCTTCTATGGGCCGAATTAAGGGACAATTTTCTTCCTCTGTAATGAGAGTTGGAATGTTTTCTAGCATGACTTCAATGTTTAATATATTGTCTTCTTCTTGATGGGTAAATAGATCTTTTTATTAGGTGTGAGCCACCTTCTGAATGCATTTGTAATTTGAGATTTGGGTTACATTATCCATAGTGATGACAAAAGCATTATTCTCGGAGAGGCAAAATTTGGCTTGCTTTTGAAAGAAAGTAGTGTTTCGATCACTAGCTTGAAGCCATAAGCTCATGGATTTAATTCTCCAATTTCCCTCTTCTCTTCGCAATTTAGTCTGAATTTGGGTTTGGAGGGTGAATTCTTCTTGCAAAATTTGATGAGGGGTCTCAACTTCTTCCATTTTCAGTTGGAGGGTTTGGAGTTTATTTTTAAGGTTAAGCAAGGCGGAAGAGGGAGAGAGGAAGGACGTCTTAGCCCACTTTGTAACAACATTTTTTACCATAATCAATTTATGTTCCAAGATATAGACATGGGTTCTAGGAACCCAAGTGCACTAAGTGCTTGAGACAATAACATAAACATTAGGGGAGTTGATCCAAAGGGGGAGAAACCAAAAGGGGAGAGGGCCAAAGTCAGGGAGAAGGCGAAGGTGAAGGGAGATAGGCTTACAGTCAAAGGTTAAATAAGGTAAAATAAAGGATTTGAAGGAGAAAGTTGAGGAGAAAAGACCACTATGAACTAAGAACCGATCCAAATGCATGGCAATGTGTCCCAACCCAAAATGTTTTTTGGACCAAGTAAACTTTCCATTGAGTCGGACAATATCAATAAGATCCCAATCGATAATGAGCTCTTCCATCTTATCTATGGAGGGATCACAGGCAAATAATCCCCCCCTTTTTTCGGCACCACTTCTGATGGTATTAAAGTCGCCAACCAATGTTATGTGGCATATTCTCAGCGTCCTTCAAACGTTGGACAAAGGCCCAACATGTTGGTTTCTCCAATGGGTTGGCTGGCATGTAAATGTTTATTACAATAAAGAGAAAACCATCATAAATAATTTTAAATCTAGTACAAATCCAATGAGTGGTTTGGAGAGAAGATACCACACTGATTTCATATTTGTTCCATAAGGTACAAAGTGTTGGGTATGTGTTATATTCTTTGCATGAGATGTTGCGTTGGGCACGCAGGGGGGTTTGAGGGGGGGTGCAGGGGCAGTGACCCCGAGATTTTTTTGCCTCGAGAAACGTGTCACATTTTTGCCTCGTTTTTCATGTTGCCTCGATTTTCATGTCCATTGTTGGGCAGTTTTTCGGCACATGGTTTTTTGCCGATGGTTTTCTATTTCCGGTTAAGGAATTAGGGTTTTTGACTAATCCAGGTCATTGGGTTAGGGTTTTGGATGACATTGCCTCTTATATGTATATTGTATTGTAAACAATGTATCACTATGAATGAATATAGAATATGTTGGTTTTCTCGATTTGGGTTTCCAGGGGAAAAATCTCTGTGTAATGTTTGTATTTTCCATTGTATATTTTCTGTTCTTTTACTGAAAATCTGTTTGTAGTAAATATTGTACAAGGTTAAAATCTACACAAACACCCCGAGAGGCATCTCTTGCATCTTCAACTATGTAGTCGCATTGTTTCAGAGTTCCCAAAGATGTATGGTGAATGTCTTCTGCCTTCATTTTTGTCTCTTGGAAAAGGAGAATAGATGGTTTTTCATTTCTAATAAGGTCTCAAGCAACATAGGTCTTTGGAGCACTACCTAAACCCTTGCAATTCCAAGAGACAACTATCATTATTTGTGAGGATAGGGGCTATACCTCCTTTTGATGACAGATTACTACCAGCTATTTTTGACTATTTTGTTGGTCCTAGCATCTTTAGGATTATATTCTGCGAGACAAGTTGAAATTTTTTGTTGGCTTGCTCTTGTTTGAGAACTTTTGAAGCTTTCCTTCCCGATCTTCTTGGTAGATTTTCTTTGGAATATTTGTCCTCATGTTCCTCTGAATCACGAGCTTTAGACTCGATAAAAGCAACTTCAACATATTTGAAGTTTTCTATGTCTTCGAGGCCTATTATCACTGGTACCAATCCTTTCGTCTGAGATATGTTTGGGGTTTCTTTGTTTTCCTCTCTTGATTTAGTGTTTAGCTTTTCTCTGTAGGAAAATATTCCTTGAAGAGAAGGAATTGAAGACAACACCAGATTTCCTTCGCTCGACTATGCTACAATGAGGGGGGTTTCTTTGTCTATGAGCTAATATAGGGCATCAAAACTATTTTTCGAGGAACCCCCACAAATGAGGAGCGGCTTGAGGGATTGGAAGGTTAATAGCCCCAAAAGAAGAGGGAACATACGAAGGGCCAGGACCAACATTTTTGGGTCCTCCACCAAACTTCCTCTAAGTAACGGTCCATTGATCTTCAAATCCACCTCCTGCATGTTGGAATTGAGAGGATTTCTTGCAATGTTTTGCAAAATGGTTGTATTCGTGACATATATTGCATTTAAATGGAAGTTGTTTGTAATCTAGTTTCTGCACATGCTGCCAACTATCAAGGGAAATGAGGATCGCTTATGGAATTTCCTTCTCAAGGTCCACTTCAACACATATTCGAGCACAAGAAAACATGTTCTCCTTCGGCTCTACCAAGTCAATATATCGGCCAAGGGAATTCCCAATACAATGCAATGCATCGTCACTCCAACAATGAAGGGGGAGGTGAGGTAATCGTACCTAGACCAAGATTGCAGAGGGCACATCATTTAGGGGTCCACTTATTCAAATACATCCCTTTGCCCCCCACAAAATAAGGACCACTACGAAAGATCAGGTCACGATCCTCCTTGTGCTCGAAGAGGAATGCATAAAATCCATGACCATAGAAGAAATGATTTAGGGAGCCCTTGATGAGGGGGATCCAGTTTTTTTAAAGTCATAAAGCAATAAACTCTGACGAAGGCCGAATACTAGTGAATTGATCTATCAATCCTCGTTTTGCGACATCCAATGCTTTCCTTTTGGTTGTTATTGAGGATAGCTTGATTTTGGAATTTCATCTAACTTTTTAACAAATCTGGTGGGTTGCAACTTCGTTTGCTTGATCGATGCCATAACCAAAAAATGAAAGGCAACAACGTCGACATCAAGAGGGGGCAACATAAGCATTCATCACGATCATAACCAGGTCGAATCATGATAGATTAGGGTTTGCAGAGTTGTTTTCATATTTGGTTGATTTTGTATTAAAATATATACAAGTATTGGATTTGGTTAATGAATGAAAAAATTAATTTGAATAATTACTGTTATGAAATGTCACGTTTTCATTTATTTTAATGATAAAGTTATAATAATTATATTTGATATTTTTTATTATTTAAAAATTCCAATTAATTAAATTTAAATTATTAATTATGAAAACAAAATCATTAATAATAATGATTTTTTATATACACAATTTGCTTTAGATGAATTTATGATTTTTCACTCTACCACCAACTTTATGAATCTCCTCACAAGCCCCGTATGGGGTGACATGTGGCGAAGGCGCGCCAACTGGCCTCACACTAGGCCGGAGATTAAATGCTGGAGGCAGTCCCCCATAAACACCCGCATTACGGATGCAGGACAGCCATAACAGCTCTGTGATGGATGGACTCCTCCTGCGAGCGAGTATTTACGAACTTGGCGAGTGTAAAGTTAAAGGCGGCCATGGGAATTTGCAGTTTGATTATTTGTTTTTCCTTGCTCCGGTCTCGGCTTTGCTCTGCGTTTGGAGGTGCTGGTGTAGCTTCGCGCTCCTTGCGCCCTGGTACACCATCCTTCCGTGGAGATTTGAGGCAAGTCCCTCAGCCTGTGTTCTCAATTGGCTTCCGCCCTCGTCCCAGTCTGTGTGTTTTTCTCGGAGAGCGCTCTGCAACATGACTAGGAAGCGCGGAACGCCTCGACGTGGTTCTGCTTGGTACACTCGCAAGGAGCAACGACAACGCAGGGAGCAACTTGAACGTGCTCTGGTCATAGCTTCCTTCCTGTTGAGAAAGAAGGCTCGCGAAGAGGAGAAGGTTCTTCTCGCAACCATTGCCGAAAAGGAAATTGACTGTGGCAGTATGGACACCATCATGTTGGAGGGCAGGAATGAGCAACTGTACCCGACTTGCATTGTTGAGGAGGACCCGACTCTGGAGGACTTGCCGACATTGGAGGCGCCTTGCGATACAGGGCGGTCTAGCAGTGGAGAATGCAAATTCAATCTGGGCTTGGACGCTGATCCTCCTAGTTGCATTGTAGAAGAGGTTCCTTGGCCGGACCTGGAATCTGAGGTTGATGCTGTATGTGCGACGGGAAAGGAAGGTTGGCAGGACGACGTGAAGCGTAGAACGCCCGATGCCGAAGGTGGTGACCTGCATGGCTCTCTCCGTGAGGAGCACCTGTCCTTGGTGTTTGAGCTCCGAGGCGACATGTCTGACCTGGAGTATCGTGCCCACATCATGGGCCAGTGACTGGACATGTTTCTGGATGTCTTCCCTTTCGCTCCAGCACGACAGTCTTTCGCCTCCACGGCAGGCTCCACGTGGAAGACAAAAGCAGGCGACAGGTCACCAATTCCCTAGGTTTTTTCATGATGCTATGGCTTTTTAGTTTTATGCTTATGTTTTATGTTAACTTAGACTTAAGGCACCTGGCCTGGTTTCCTCCGGGCAGGACAGGTGCCATTAGTTTACAGTTGTTTTAACTATGTACCTATGCTGGTTTCCGGTTTCCGGCAGCATTTTGGTTTACTAAGACTCTTGACTATGTACACTCTGATACAGTTTTTTGATAATATATTATAGCAGGCTCCTCCCTTTTTTATTWAAAAAAAAAAAATGAATCTCCTCACAAGGAAATGTAAGTATTAGATTTGGTTAGTGAAAAAAATAATTATTTTGTTATGGTTAAAATAATACTAAATTAAATTAATTTTATATTAATATTTAAAAATATAAATATATTAATTAAAATCAATAAATAAAATAAACAAAAGTCCCCGTGTAGATGTTATAGGACTTAGTCCCATCGTTGATAATGATTGTATCTAACATGGGTGTAGATGCATCAATATATTCACAATAAACAAAAAGATTTTATTGTTGCATTAACATGCAATGTAATGTTTTCGTGATTTTGTTATCACTTGTCAACTCTTTTTTTGTAAGTGTATTAATTGTCCATGAGTGTCATCTCCCCTTTCGAGTGATCATGGGACATGGACGAAGTAGCCTAAGTGATTCTGGTAGGCTATAGTCATTAAAAAGGGGAATTAATTAATTATTTAATGTCCCAAGGGGAAAAGTGCCTAACAAAATGACATTAGATAATTAAAAGGGGAAAAAACGTCGAAAGTGACTTAGGAGGAATATGAAATGTCACTTAAATTGATTAAAAGGTAAAAGGGTCACAAAAAAGTCAACGAAGAAATAAAAGTGAAAAAAAGAGGGCACCCTCTCTCATTCTTGCATTGGTATTTTTCTAATTTCTCATTGAGAGAGCTCATTGTGGTTTTGGAGCTCTTGGATGGAAACCCTAGGAGGATTTTCAGAGATTGGCTTCGATGGTGAGACAATCCACCCTAGTTAGTCATTCCAGAGAAGAGGTCATCCATATTTCTTCCTTGTGCTTCATTGATAACTAAGATTTTATGAGTAGTGGAGTTTCCCACTTCATTTGTGACTGAGTTTGTTGGATGCAGCGGTTGAGTTGAAGCTTGTAGGGATCAAATTTCTTATAGAGACTGAAATGTCTCTCATTTGAGTGTTACACTTCAATTGGGATGAGTTTTACCACTAGTGGGTCGAGTTTTTCCTTCACAAATTTGTGGGTTTGTATGTTAACCCCATATTGTATGAGTTGGGCGATTTATGGTGGACAGGAACCGAGTTCTTCACCTACATGAGGTGAGTTGGATCCCAGATTCGAGCTAAGGCATCAACATATTGTTTTATCCTAGTTCTGAAGACCATATTCTTCCATAAGAGTCGATTTCTTCTACAGGACGTGTTCACTTGGGAAGCAGACTAAGTCCATAGTGGGAAAGATTTTCCTGTGCAAAGAGGGGCACAATCTCTTGTTAAACGAGTGTGTAGATTGGTGGAGACAAGATTCAACATTATAAACAGTGGTGAGGGGTCAATTCAACTCAATAATAATATACAACATCCAAATAACACTCTACAGTAGAAATGCTTCTCATCATTCCAGATCTATAATAATACAATGTATGAGGTCAAATTTATTAAGTTTCTATCAGTTTGACATCTAATATGCTATGCCAATGTTCTGTTTGAATTAAATAAAAAGGAAAGACATTAGATTTGTGGAGATACCTTTTGTTATAGTATCATAGTGTAGCTTTTGTGTTATTGTCTTTTCTCACTATAAAGAAATTACATGTGTGCAAATTGTTTGTATAAATACCTCTGTGGGAAAAACAAAGAAAAAACAAAAAACAATTAGTCGAAATATTATAGTGGTATTAGAGCCATCTTTCCTGCTAGCCTAAAGAGGGGTTTGTTGTTCATGAGGGGTGAAGACAATAGATTCCTCGGTGTCACATACATAAGTAGAAGGCAACAAGGGGAAAAAAACATTTTTGAAGAAGAAGAGGAAGTAAGGGAAAATCAACCAGAGGTTGGACAAGTAGAAAACATGGGTGATGCCAATGTGGAAAGGGGTTTTCATATCTTGGAGAGTTTAAAAGCTGGACAACAACAACTTAGTCAACTTATAACTCAGTTACTCATCAACCAAACTAATCAGAATCATGGGAGTAACAATGGAGCAGGGGGTTCCAATGTGAATATTGGAGCCCTCAACAATAATGAGATTCCCATGCTTAATAATATCGGGGTCTCTATACAGATTGTTGATAGGACCACTAGAATAATAGTCCCTAGACCACTTTTACCCAATTTTTTGGTAAACCAATAGACGAAAAATCAAGGGCAACCAATTCCAAGTGAAACTTTTCAAGACTATTTGAGAGAATATCAAGCCCTAGGTGATGAGTTTCAGGCAGCCATGTCACTTCGAGACTTCTGCACAATCAATAAAAGAATAGACCCAGGTATCACAACAGAGGGCAACATAATAAGGATCTTGCACAGAAGTTGGGGAAGCTATCCATTCCTTCCTTCAATGGGTCTAGCAAGAGCACAACTAGAGCACGGGTACAAAGTTAGATACATACTTCGAGCTCAATCCTATGATCGAGGCCAAAGCGATCAAATTCTCTACTCTGCACCTTAATGGAGAAGGCCAGGAGTGGTGGTACCACGGGTTGGTCACACTAGTACATGCGACTATCACCTCCTATTTGGACTTCACTCAGAAGTTAATGGAGAGGTTTGATAAAAAGGACCTAGAGCTACACTTCAGAGAGTTAGCACAACTCAAACAAGAAGGATCACCAAACGCTTATATCATAGAGTTTCAGAAGCTAGTAGTGATAGTGTCAGACATATCAGAACAGAGGCTTGTCATGTTGTTCATTAAGGAGTTGTTATAAACATTTCATGGTTGGGTAAAGGATTTCAAGCCTTAGACCTTGTAGGATGTTATTGTCAGGACAAGGGACATGGCAGGCGCAATCCCTAAAACCAATTTTTTTTCCAAACCATTTATTCCACAAAAAGGAAAGGACAAGAAGCCTCATGGGAAGGAAGGTATGGGTAAGGAAAGGTTGGATGAGGCGACAAGAAATGAGCTAAGGAGAAAGAACCTTTGTTTCCACTGCAAAGGTCCACGGGTGCCAGGACATCGGTGTTAGGGCAAGGTTCAAGCTCATTATATTGAGGTACATTCAAAATCTAAGGAGGAGGAGGAGGAGGAGGAGGAGGAAAAGAACAAAAGGAGGCTACAAAGGAGAAGCATAGTGAGGAGGCCAAGGAGGTTGTTATAGCCTCATTATCAGGTACCCCGTGATTCAACACCTTTAGAGTTAGAGGAGTCAAAAGGGGACAAGGAGTCACTACCTTGATTGATGGTGGGGAAACCCACAACTTTATTTATGTAGCCCGGGTGGCTAGGATACGGGTAGCTACAAAGGACTTTAAGGGGTTAAAAGTAGTGGTGGTTGACGGATTTAATGTGTCTTGCACAAAGAAAATTTCTAGATTAGCCTTAACAATTGGCAACCACACCCTGACAACATATTTTTATGTTTTAGATGTGGCAGATTCATATGCAGTGTTGAGATTTCAGTGGCTTGAGACATTGGGGGACATTGTCACAAACTACAAACATATGACCATGAAGTTCTTCACGCCAGGAGGGAAACATGTTGTACTGCGAGGCATGGAAAACAATGCTCCTACAACAGTATCAGACAAAAGTATGGAATCCATATTCATACATGGAGATGTAGTATATGTAGCACAATGCTTTATTACATCATAGACAAATGATGAAGGTAAAAGGGACTATCATGCAAACATTCAAGATTTATTGAGAAGACATGACAAGGTATTTGGGTAGATACCACTAAGGATACCTCCTGATAGAGATTTTGAGAACACCATTGAACTTGAAGAGGGGGCCAAACCAGTGATCACCACCCTGTACAGGCATCCCAAGAAGTTCAAAGATGAAATAGAGAAAGCAATCAAGGAGTTGATTGACATGGGGCACATAAGACCCAGTTCTAGTCCCTTCATTTCCTTGTTGGTCTTAGTTAAGAAGAAGGTTAGGACAATGTGAATGTGTATTGATTATCGGGCCTTGAATAAAAAGACAATAAAAAACATGTACCTTATACCCAGGATCGATGAGATACTAGATGATTTGCATGGAGCGATTTATTTTCCAAAGATTGATCTTCGATCCGAATATCTTCAGATCATAGTCTGTGAGGAGGACATCCATAAGACCACCTTTAGGTGCCATTATGGGAACTATGAGTTCTTGGTCATGCCTTTTACACTGACCAACACACCTGCTACTTTCCAGTTGTGCATGAATCATATATTCAGGAAGCAATTGTGGAAGTTCTTATTGGTATTTTTCGATGATCTCCTTATATATAGTAGAACCTAGGAGGAGAACTTGACACACTTGGAGGAGATTCTGAGCATTATGGAGGAACAATCATTATATACCAAGGAATCTAAGTGCGAATTTGGTATGACAAAGATTCTCTACTCGGGGCATATAGTCAGCGCACAAAGAGTGCAGGTTCACAGGGAGAAGATACAAGCTATTCTAGATTGTCCACCACCTAAGAATATCACACACTTGCGAGGGTTCCTAGGGATCTGCTGTTACTACAAGTGCTTTGTGTCAATATTCTCTCAGTTGACCGCCCCTCTTACATATCTCATGAAGAAAGGGGCTTTTTGTTGGACAGAAGAGGCCCAAAATACCTTTGATAAGATGAAGGAAGTGATGAGTTCTTGCCTTGTTTTGGCACTTCCTAACTTTAATCAACCCTTTGTATTAGAGTGTTATGCATCTGGTGTGGGCATAGGAGTAGTTTTGATGCAACATAAGGATCCTAATGCATACGAGAGCAGGAATATCTCTGCCATCAAGAGACTTTATCCCATCTATGACAAGGAAATGCTTGCCATAATGCATGCATTGGCAAAATTCAAAAAATATTTGGTTGGTGGGAAGTTTGTGGTCAAGACTGATCACAACAGCTTTAGACACTTCTTGGGTAAAAGGGATCTTAACGAAAGGCAACAAAAATGGGTCAGTAAAGTACAAGCCTATGACTTCGATATTGAGTACATCAAAGGAAAGAACAATGCAGTTGTTGATGCTCTATCTAGAAGACCAGAGTTGTGCTCGTTATCAGAGATATCTGCTGATTGGAAATCTGAGCTCATGGTGGAGTATTCCAAGATAAATTTTTCTTGTGAGGTGATGGATAACAACATGCAGGATGACAAGTACAAGGTGGTAAATGATATCATCTACTACAAGGATTGCACATACTTGATTCCAGAGTCCAAATTAAAGGAGAAAATTAAGAAAGCCATGCATGACACACCTTTAGCTGGGAATCTAGGATATTTCAAGACATACAAGAAGATCATAGAGAGGTTCTCATGGAAGGGCCTCAAAGATGATGTATTGAGACATGTGCGGGAGTGTGTGACTTGTCAGCAAAATAAGGCATAGTAGACCCACCCTGCAGGATTACTTCAGCCACTGCCCATTCCAGAGCAGAAATGGGAGAGCATATCCATGGAATTTATCACAGGGTTGCTGAAGACACAAGGCTGAGATTGCATTTATGTGGTGGAAGATAGGTTGACCAAGTGTTCTCATTTCTTTTCCATATCCTCAAAGTAAAATGCAACACAGGTAGCAAATTTATTCTTCAGGGATATATTCAGGCTTCATGGGTTGCCGAAAAATATTGTTAGTGACAGGGACAATCAATTTCTGAGTACTTTTTGGCAGGAAATGTTTAAGCTCGTAGGCACAGAGTTGACTCCCAATACAAGTTACTACCCACAGACAGATGGCCAAACTGAGATAGTGAACAAATGACTAGAGGGGTATTTGTGTAACTACGTGGTTGGGCAGTAGAAGGCATGGGTTAAGTGGCTACACTTGGGTGAGCATTGTTATAACATCACTTATCATATGTTTGTGGGGATGTCACCATTTAGAGCATTATATGGATGTGATGACCCATCTTTTGTAGACTTGGCGTTTGGGGACAACATGGCTCCCAATGCCAAAGATTGGATTCAGGAGAGCCAAGACATTCTTAAGGCTCTTAATGATAACCTGCAGACGGTCCAGAACCAACATAATATGTATGCAGATAGGCACAAGGTCGAGCGCACCTTCGATGTAGGGGACTTGGTATTTCTTAGGCTACAACCATATAGACAGTCTTCTATGAAGATGAGTGGTGCAGAGAAACTTAAGCCACGATTTTACGGGCTTTACAGGGTGACCAAAAGAGTTGGTGAAGTGGCTTATGAGCTAGAGTTGCCAGAAGGGAGTAAGATTCATAAAATGTTTCACGTCTTGTGTCTCAAAAGGGCATTGGGACAACACATCATGACTTCAACATAACTGCCTCCATTGGATGAGGAGGGGCAACTAGTACTAGTTCATGAGGAATTATTAGAGGTTCGGGAAAATAAGATTAAGAACATGGTAATCAGGGAATATCTGGTCATATGGAGAGAGTTGCCTGCAGAAGATGCCACTTGGGAGAGTGAACAAATTTTGTAGCACCTGAATCTACAATTGCTTGGGGACAAGCAATCTCGGGGAATGGAGGACTGTCATGTCCCCTTTCGAGTGATCATGGGACATGGAAGAAGTATCCTAAGTGATTCTCATAGGCTATAGTAATTAAAAATGGGAACTAATTAATTATTTAATGTCCTAAGGGGAAAAGTGCCTAACAAAAAGACATTAGATAATTAAAAGGGGAAAAAGGGGAAAAAACGTCGAAAGTGACTTAGGAGGAATATGAAACGTCACTTAAATTGATTAAAAGGTAAAAGGGTCACAAAAGAGTCAACGAAGAAATAAAAGTGAAAAAAAGAGGGCCCCCTCTGTCATTCTTACATTGGTATTTTTCTAATTTCTCACTGAGAGAGCTCATTGTGGTTTTGGAACTCTTTGGATGAAAACCCTAGGATGATTTTCAGAGATTGGCTTCGGTGGTGAGACAATCCACCCTAGTTAGTCATTCCAGAGAAGAGGTCATCCAGATTTCTTCCTCGTGCTTCATTGCTAATTAAGATTTTCTGAGAAGTGGAGTTTCCCACTTCATTTGTGACTGCGTTTGTTGGATGTGGAAGTTGAGTTGAAGCTTGTAGGGATCAAATTGCTTATAGAGACTGAAATATCTCTCAGTTGAGTGTTACACTTCAATTGGGACAAGTTTTACCACTAGTGGGTCGAGCTGTGAGTTAAAGGGTCGAGTTTTTCCTTCACAAATTCATGGTTTGCATGTTAACCCCATATTGTATGAGTTGGGAACTTTATGGTGGATAGGAACCAAGTTCTTCACCTACAAGAGGCGAGTTGGATCCCAAATTCGAGCTAAGTCATCAACATATTGTTTTCTCCTAGTTCTGAAGACCATATTCTTCCATAAGAGTCCATTTCTTCTACAAGACGTGTTCACTTGGGAAGCAAACTAAGTCTGTAGTGGGAAAGAGTTTCCTATGCAAAGAGAGGCACAATCTCTTGTTAAATGAGTGTGCAGATTGGTGGAGACAAGAGTTAACATTATAGACAATGGAGAGGGGTCGATTCAACTCAATAATAATCTACAACAACCAAATAACACTCTACAATAGAAATTCTTCTCATCATTCCAAATCTACAATAGCATGATGTATGAGGTCAAATTTATTAAGTTTCTATCAGTTTGACATCTGATATGCTATGCCAATGTTCTGTTTGAATTAAATAAAAAGGAAAGACATTGGATTTGTGGAGATATCTTATTATTCTAGTTTTAAAGTGTAGTTGTTGTGTTATTGCTTTTTCTCACTATAAAGAAATTACATGTGTGCAAACTATTTGTATAAATATCTCTGTGGGAAAAACAAAGAAAAAACGAAAAAAAAAAACTAGTTGGAATATTACAATGAGTTATATGATGGTTTTCCTTGTATTTTTAGGATATCATTCTTTGTTTTCCATGGTAACAACTTCGCCAATAAAAGTTGGATTGTTACTTTATCAATGAAAAACTAATATATAATAAAACAACATAAACCCCAATCATAAATTATTTATATCCAATCTTTCTAGGGTTTGATTATGGTAAGGGAAAACTTTAGAGGCTAAATTTCATGATTTGTCAAATTTTCTATTTTTTCCTAAAAATAATTTGTTAATTTCTATTTTTTTTTTTTTTTTAATTATTCACCCAAATCCTATGGGATAAAATTATTTTATCCTAAAAGTTGTCAATATTTCTAAAAAATATATAAATACTTAGAAATTGGAATACTTTTACAAGAATATCATCAAACGTTCCCCCCTTTTAAATTTGACTTGGGGTAATTGTCCATGTCCTACCCCCCTCAAAGTTTATAACTAGGGTATCCGAGAAACCGACATGTCCCCCCCGCATTACCTAGGTCTACATCTAGACTTTACCAGTAATTTACCAGAGGTACACATGCCTAACTAGGTCTTACAATCGTATGTCCATTTAAATGTAATTAAATTTTCAAATCCATTATAATAAAATTTTTGAATCTTCGTGACCTTCCATCCAATCTCTCGAATTATCTATTGCCTCCATTTCTCTGCCTCTGTGAGATTGCAACACTTTGAGGCTAGGAACATATGCCTCTTCTTGGGATTCTTCTTCTTTTCGTTCTTGAATGTCAGGAACCTATTAAGCATAAACCACACCTTCTCTTCATTATGGGCCATTTTTGCTCCAAAACTGGAGAGCCTACCAGTTTGATCTTTTCTATTAAGGTCTCAAAAGCGATGTTCATAGAGGCTTAGGTTTTAAATCTATGTGACCTTCCATCCAATCTATCAGATTATCTGCTTCCTCCATTTGTTTGCCTTTGTGATATCACGACACTCTGGGGCCAGGAACTAATGCCTCTTCATGGGCTTCTTCTTCTCTTCATTCTTGAATATTAGAAACCTGTTCAACATAGACCACGTCTTCTCTTCATTACATGCCATTTCCCCCTAAAATCTAAGAGCCTATCAATATAATCTTCTCTGTCGAGGTCTCAGAGGTAGTGTTCATCAAGGCCCAAGTAGTCATTCATTAATATAATGGGACAATGTGACACATCGAGTGTTCTCCTTCAACCCTTTACATTTTGAAAAATATCATACTACTAGGGTGTCATAAAAGAGATCCAAGTCACAGTGTAATACCATTGACCCGGGTTGGTTGTTGGAATATGGCATGTTACAATTATCAGGGTAAAGCAACTATCCATTTTCACCAAACATCTACCTGTGATATATTTCTCCTCATAAAATCTTGCGACATTTTTGGATAGATGGAATATCTTGCGCATTCGAACTAGATCCTAAATAATGATCTTGCAAAATTCAATGAACAATTATTCAAATGCATGTGCATACATAACATAAATTCAACCAGATAAATGAATTATAATAAAATTTAGACTTACTGCAAATGGCAGGGGAGAACTTGAAGAACTTGCAATGATATTGAATGAACTGGAATTTGAAGAATTGGCCATTTGATATTATAACCTTTTTTTCCTACGTTTGAGTCAAAACCATCATCAATACGTGAATAAATTCTTAAAAGAAAGTTTGGGAAGCATAGAACAATATAACTTCAAACAAAATTTAGAATGGATTTAAAAAAATATCAATGCACTTAATTATTTTATGATGCACTAGTGCATCTGTATATACAAAACACATCGATGAGCTAAATTATGAGAGGCACAGAAGAATGATCTTTGGTTTTCCCTCCACAAAACAAAACCTCTGCAAAATTTTATTTGTGAAGGTTTGCATTTATATTTTATCAATTGAAATTTTTTATTTGTGAAGGTTTGCATTTATATTTTATCAATTGAATCGTTTGTCGGTGCATTTTTATGTAAAAAGTGGAATGGTGCACTTTAAACTGTAAAATGCATTGAAAAGTAAGTTAAAAAAAAAAAACAACAACGCATGCATTTATCATCAATGCCCCAAAATATATAGTGAAAATTTGAGTGGGAATTTCATTTTTCTAAATGTATATGTTTACAAATAAAAACCCTAATAATTGTTTCATTCTTTTGCCAAAATTTAGAGGGAAGATTTGTGCAAGAAAAATTTACCAGCAAAGACTTTAGAGTGGGTAATTTTTTTTGAAAAACCAAATTTGTAAGGAATCATAGTAAGTCACATACAAATCTATAGAGGATAAATTTTGGGTATGTGATTTCATTCTATTGATAATCTCAATCTTTCCCCTATTCAATTCAAACAATTTTCAGTGCATTCTCAAAATAATAAAAGGGTTGCATAGTTACCTTTGGTATTGGAAGCCCTAGGTTTCTTATTGTTTCTCTTGGTTTCCTTTGTATATCTCACAAGGAGATTTTTTTTTAAGCAATATATTTTTATAGGGTTTCTTTACTTGTATGGGGCATTTTGTATTTGTTGCAATAGGACCACTCATTGTGTTGGATCCCAAACCCTGTTGCTGTCAGTTTTCTTTAACAAAAACACTTTCATGGTTAGCGATGCACATTGTACATGAATAACACACCAGTGCCCATGTTCCCGTCAACGACACCGTTGAGTTTAAAATGTAAATAACATTGGTTTTAATACCAAAATAATCATGTTTTAAACTTGTTCATGGGTTCAACAATGCACAATAAACAATGATGAGGCACCACTGTTTATATTGTTTTATAGAGCACCGCTTGAATATAACAATTTGTAAACAAAATGTTTCTGATTTTGTAACAACACGATAATCATATACCAGTGCATATATACATATGTTTAATGCATCGATGCATACTATTAAATTATACACATCAAAATCATATTTTGTAAAAAAATATTTAATAATTTCTATATTTGATGATTCCTTGTTTTTTTAGAAGATGGTCATTTTAAGTTTGAGGAAAACACCTTATTGAAACGAGCGCGATGGTAGCTCATCCCAACAAGAGAGCACGGAAAATTCTTTAAGTGTTATTAAAAATTTAATATATTTGAATTATTTGTAGGTTTAAATTAATGATGTGTATTGGTTAAGGCATGTTACGCAGAACAAAAAATTGAAGAAACTCAATAAAATTGTTCGTAATTTGAATGCAAAAGAGCATAAAATATTTATGTAATTGTTGCAAAGAGAGGAATTTGGTGGATCAAAAGGTAATCAACATGAAGTTTTTCTTTGACTTTTTACTAAAAGTGAATTTCTTAACATTAATCACTAACATGTTTTAAGCACTTGATTTCACATTTTTTAATGTTGTGTAGGGACTAATAGCCAGGGAATGATATGTCATCCTAAGAAGATAAAAATTACGAAGGATGTAAATGATGGTAACATGGTCCACAATTCATTTGGAGTGGTGCCGAAACTTAATGAGAGGGAGGAATTTTTTTACAAAACTATGAGGGATATAGTGGAAAGAACGTATAGACTTATTTTCCACTTACAATACAAATATCAACCAAATGACTCCAAGATTATTGTGCTTTTCATTTTTTAGGAAGGTAAAAGAAATGAACATAATTGCATCGTAAGAGGAGCCATCCCAACAACAATGTACATTAGAGATATATAATCATTGATTTATTATTTTATGTACATCAAATTTAATTATCGCATGAAATACTAATTTCCAATTGTTTTGTTGTAGAAAAGAAAAAAAAAAATTGAACCCATTCAACACATAAGACATGATGACAAGGAAGAAAATCGTTGATCACAAAGTTTGTGAGTACTTACGCTTTTGTCCTTACTTAAGATTTCATATTTGCTGTGATCTTTGTATTTAAATAATTAATTTACACTCATCCATGGATGTCTTCTAATAGGTTCCAACATACAAAGAAGAGTAAACCGAAGAATTGATCGACATTGGGTGAAATATGGGTTGTGAGTATATGTTGAAGAATCAAGGTTTAATTGAACAATTTGAAAGTAGCTATGTTGTTTAAATTTCCTTGTTTTATAATTAATGGAACAACAAGAAACCTTTATGTTAATTATATCAACTATGCTTTCTCATGGTGTATCAAACATGTAGGAAACAAAGTATGGAGTGCATCCAACAAAAGAGATTTTGAGAGACGACATGTAGCATGGCTTCGAAAGTATGTGTATTGTTTATAAAACAATCGATGTTATGGTACACTTTTTGATTTATGCAATCATGTATATTCTCCTATATAAATGTCGATATACTTATTACACTTTTTTTTTTTTTGTAGATGGAACATGAAGAGGAGGAACATAAAAAACAAATTGATAAAAAAAACATTATGTTAAATAACCAAAGAACAATATTGCCTACAAGTGATGAAGAAATGAGGCATGTACATAGCTCGAGAAATGACAACAATTCAAATGATGAACGCCAATCAATATAATTGAATATTACTGTAAGTTGTATGTTTTGGAATATTTGTCTGTGAAAATCGAGGATTTTGTTTAATATACTTGACATATTGTTCCAATTGCATGAGGATATGTTACCAATAAGTTTAACAATTACATAGTGGTTGCATTTTGATTATTGTGGACCTTTATGCTGTCCCATTTTGTATGACGATAGGTCTCTTATTCATATAATATATGGATGATTTACATTGTTACAAATAATAGAGGTTTAATCCATTGGATAATGTACTAATGCACTCATTTTATGATCCAGAAGGATCTAGAATGCTCATAGAGGTCCAAAAATATCCAGAACGRTCATAGAGGTCTAGAAAGATCTGAAACGGTCATAGAGGTCCAGGAGGATCCATAAATGCTCAAAATTTGACTGTCTCAAATKCTCTCTAAAATGTCTTCATTGAGTAGAGCTCGAYGATAGCTTTCCAACGGCATAAAAATCRCCTCAAACAGAKTTCGTATGCAAACGTTATGGCTGGTCAAAGTTTGGTCAAACCAGGGCAAAAGTCAAGCAGGTCTGCCATGTGACAGGTTGCCACGTGTCATGTCCATATAGGTCATACAATTGACAAGATGACATCATGCCGACGTCGACAAGMTGAYGTGGCAACACGAGAGGCTGATACATGTCACTTATTTTTGGCATTTTCAGGCACCCATGTGGACCAATAAAAAAAAGTGTCATGTGTCATCCGTATGGATGACATGGCAGACCCTATGATCCACATGGCACCACTAGAAGGGTGACACGTGAACTACCATATAGTCTATGTGTTAGGTACAATAAACATCTGTACTTTGACATGACGACGACTGGGTAGAGAGGTGGAAAATGTATATATACACGTGGTAGGTACAATTGGCAACATATGGGCCAATGGTAGGTTGCCACGTGAACCAATCACATGGTGCCACATGGCACCTTTGGGAAGGCCAAGTTGGCCTAAGAATCAAAACTGTTATGGGCTCGATGGGTTTGGAATCCCTGATCTCCCATAGAATTCAAGGAATATTCCAAGATTCCAAATGACTTAACCACAATTCTCTAACCACCATACCATATATAGAACTTGTTATAACAAATAAGTTATATAATATTTAAATGTGGAATAATGCAGCCGGGTATATAGCATGGATTTTGAGCCACGGTTTGGAAAACCTATGCCTATATATGGGCACACATTCTAAGGCTGAAACACACAGATCCCGAGGTGTGCATGAATCCAAAGAGAAGGTACAATACATATGTCTCGAAGTGCATGCCAAGAGAAGCTTAGATTTGGTGTTGCATAGATTTGCATGCCATGGAGTACCATGTCCAAATATAGGCATGTTTATGCTCATTTTTCTCATTTTCTTGAGAGGAGTACGATGGTGATGTTATTTTTGTGTTAAGATGTTGTCTATGAAAGTCTTAGTCCATATTGTCATTAATGAGTGCCATAGTGCATTATTTGGCATGTAAAGAGGGTAAAATTGAGCTAGTTCAGAATATGGTCAAGTTTATACGCATTTTTCTCAGAATTTTGCAAGGAATTCAATGGTAAACTCTATATCTGAGTTTGAGCAGCGGAATTGAAGAGTGACTTCAAATTTTGTTTTGTATGTCCATTTTGTATTGTAATTTGACATTTTGATATTATGAAAAACAATCTCACTGTTTAAAAGGGAACTCAGAGAAGTAGTAAACTTTGTCATCAAATATTGTATTTTGAGTTCTTTTATTTTTTGTTGTGTTATCTCATTATTCTTCAAGTTATTCATCATTTTGTGAGATTTTGTATAGTAAGCACATCATCATATGTTCTGCAAATCACCTCAATACTATCAAGAATTATTTTGAATCAAGTTAGATGTTAATATATGTTTTTAAAGATTAAGATTGGTATCTAAGGATTTTTGGATCAGGTGGTATTAGAGTTGGTTTTGATGTGTATTTGCAAGTTGATGCGACGAGGTCCAGAATTAAGTTGGTGAAGGTTTTGAAGGCTCGCAATATAGATCTTTTGTTGTATAAGACAACATGAAGCTGGGCAAGCAGAGAATGAAAAGTATCAGATGCAAGAAAAATTATCTCCTTAAAAAGGTATGATTGAGAAAGATGATTCCTCGTATTCTTCTTCTCCCCATCAAGATGGAGAATGCTCAAGGACGGCTAAAGTAAGGAGAATCTCAAATGAAGAGGTCCTTCATAAGCAGTCAGCCTTACCTTCCAGCCCAGGGAAAGGTGTAAAATACAAGACATCTCCAGGAAGAGATGTGCATTCTAAAGAGGGAGTGAAGACATTTCCCACTGGTATATGGTCTATGTATCCATGTGTTTCCTATGGAAGTAGTAACCATAATATGGAGAAATGTTGAAGAAGACAACCTGTGCAAGAAAATCCATCCATGAAGAAGGCTAAGGGTAAATGTCATTTCTCAAAACAAAGGAAAGGGGGGAATGACCAGAAGGGATCGTTGTTCCAAGATGGGAACAAGATACTTTGCTCTTATTGTGGTAAGAGTGGAAATTAGATAGAGAAATGTTGGATTCTTTATCCACACTTATGTCTGAAGCAGAATCGAAAATATGTAAAGGCACCTATAAGAAGACATATATCAACCCCAAGTGAAGTTAATAGTCTTGCTGAGATATTTGAGAAAGAATACTTCTTAATGGATGGTCTTAATAGTGTGACATATGAAGACATCAAGATATCGTTCGTGGACAGTGGCTCATCTCACCACATGACATGAATGAGATCACTATTCCTATCTTTCTCAGAGATCGATGCAAATTGCTATGTAGGATCTGGAACTAACACTATACAAGCAATAAGAGGGTTTGAATATGTAAGATTCCAGATAGAGTCTGGAGGATTTATGGGAATATAACTTATGTTATATGTTCCATATTTGAAAGAAAACCTACTCTCAACTAAATCTTTTGAAGATGAAGGATATGCAGTCGCTTTCCATGATGAACATGTACTTGTGTATTCAAGGGGAGCTACTCAAGACACAACAATAATGTTTGGTGTTCGAAAGAAGAGGTTATATAAGTTACATGGAAGACCTATAATTGGGTCTAATGGTTTCTTGGATTCAACATCAAATTCTGTGTCAGATTCAATGTCAGATTCAACATCAGGGTCAGAGGCATTGTCAGAGATAGGAAGCTATGAAACTCCCTCCAATACCGAGTGAAGAATGAGTCCATGAAGAAAACCATCTAGCAGAAAAGATTTCATTGTAAATATGTATATTTTTAAATTTGCAAGATAATATTCATATGTAAATGTCTTTTAAAGTCTATTACTAATGTTGTATTAGAAGGCTTGTTGGCCACTCATTAGAGAATGTTAAGAGTGAGAGGAATCTTGTACGATTTCTATATAGCCACCTTGTACATTGTTAAGAGTGAGAGGAGTCTTGTAAGGTTTCTATATAGCCACTTTATTCAAGAGTGAGAGAAGTCTTATGGGGATTTGTATATAGCCACTCTTTGAAAACTTATAAGAGGGAGGGATATTGTAGAGATTTCTAAGCCTTTCAACAACAACGGAGATAATAGTAATTTTCTTATTATCAACTAAAGAACTGCATCTGGATCGATTTTTCTAAGTTAACATTCTTATTCCGAAGTACCGAAGGCGAAGGAACAAAAGGATGCAGACAATTGGAACATGCAGATCGAGAGTGGGAAGAGCATCATAGTTATGTAAATCTTCCTAGAGTTGGTAAAGGAAATAATCTTCTTTGTAAAGATAAAAGGTGCATGATTGTAAAGATGTATTTTATAAGCATCTATAAAATATTATGTAATGTTCATGTTGTTATCACTGAAATTTCGTCCACACAGGGAGACAAGAACTCCGCATCATCAACACAACAATGAAGTCATTCATGGCACAGAATGAAGTTTACAACATTCCAGAAGGGTCAAAAACTATACAAAAATTGAAAGACACTTCACATTAGTAAGGTGCGCGCGTATGCGCGGGATAAGAACGTGTTGTGCGCGCTTAAGCGCCCGACGCGCGACTGTCCACATAAAAAGCCGCACATCTGCTAATACGGCACATTAAATGCTTAAGTCGGCCTCCCGACCGCCAATGGACCTTCCCCCAAGATGATTTGACATCCAGATCAGGGTCGGTTCTGCAAATTCGGCGAATTAATGGCTTAAGTGAACCCTAAACAGCATCGTGTTTACATTGGAAGCTAGTTACGTGACCGTCTGGAAAATGTTATAAATAGCAGTGAAGGCTCGTTGTTTCAGCAGAGAATTCCATGCAAAGTTACGCTGTCCAGATTCAGAGCTCAGTCCTTTTGACAAGCCATCAGTCTACAGCCTAATTC
>ML787420.1:318241-345858 GCA_009831015.1 Picea engelmannii
ACACTACCAAGCCTGTTAGGTAAACATTTAAGTCTGTCAGAAATGCACTGTAAACATTTAAGAAAAAAATTCAATGTGGCAGGACTTTGACGTATCCCAAAAAGAAAAATTATATATTTTGTAACAATAGTTTGAACACCACAGAATTTTTTGGAAAGCCAAACTTTGGATATGCCACCATATCAAACATTTCCATAAATTTACCTAGCATAAAATGCTAAACCAAACATTCAAATTAATGCTAGCATTAATCCACCATCGACGAATGCATAACAAAATATACGATTCAAAAAAGACCATATACGATCAAATACTTTGGATATGCCAACATATATAACATTGGGAATAGCGAAGCCGGCAACAAGACCTCCAATCCCTTGTCCAATCATATCATGACAAATATAGTACTTTTTTTTAATATAAAAATCGATGTTTTTAGTTCCATGGTTCCAACAATAGATAATATGGAAATATTTGTGGTCAAAGGACAGACTAATATGAAGTCAACGATTTATCGATCACTATAGTCCCTCTACGCCTACGATAGGGACTAATAATGTCTTTTTCATATATTTTTATAATAACGTTACATGATATAATTATTCGCTAACTTTATGATATAATTATTCATCGATAATAATGATGATGTAATAATAATGTTCTTTTATTAATTTTTGTTATTCAAAGATTACAAGACAAAGTTATAATATAATTGTTTACTAAATCACAATTGTTATATTTTATTATTTTTAATTTTTCCAAAGATTTTATTAATTTATATTATTCAACTATTTTTTAAGCAAAAAAAGTACTAGATTTTTCTACTATATACAACCAAAATTACATCAACAAAACCAAGGGATTTGCCATAACAGAAACCAGACCCTTGTTCAAGAATTCAACACACCAGTTTTCAAGTCTGTATATGACCATTTACTGGCAAATTCAACTATATATGTATGAAATTAAACCATTTATCCATCTATAATATTTCAAAATGGGAGTATATCTTAGGCATCCTATCATGGTTTATAAAACTATGAATTCAAACTATGGCATGAAAATAAACTCAAAACCATTTTCCAGTTGTTGAGAGAAGATGATCCTTCCCCTGTTGGTCATCCTCCACTATAATTGGCTTCTCCTTCGATCTTGCATATTTGGAGGTTCCTTCGATTTGGTTCCTCTGAGTTTCTTGCTCCTCCTCTGGTATGAATCTGAACTTGATTCCGAACTGTGACTGGCAAAGTATCTCGAACTCACCCTCGAAGATGCATATGACATGGAGGGTTGGCTTGTTCTTCTCCTGGTGCTTTTCCAAAGCCTGTCACACCAAGGCTTCCACGATCCAATATCTTTCCGTGAGCTTAAAATACTTGGTATCTCTAGTGCATGAATATATCAGATCAAGAACCCATTCCTTCACCTCCTCCAAAATCTTGTCATATGAGATTGCTAAATGCTTCCCTTGAACAACTACTTCAACTTCTTCCACTTTCTTCTTCATCGAATCTGAGCAGGGTGTTTGGAAACGGTTTCTCGCCTCACATGCTACTCTAGTTGGGGTCACTAATCCTTGCAACGAGGGTGGCCCATCATCCCTTCATGCACTTTGAATCTTCCCCTTCCCACCCTTGGTTTGATTCCTTGTCATCATGCTGACGCCTGGGTAATTCTCCACCTGCCTTTACAAATTCCCATATCTTCCCAGTCCCATGAGCCAAACTACCAACCAAATATTGTTGTCTATGTTGTCGACGTTTGTGGAGCACGCTTGGACCCCTACCCAACAACTAAAGGATGTGAATCTCCCTATTCTTTGTGCCTTGGGTAAACCTCCTACTATCCCACACTATCAATCCCCCTACAACTGTGGATATTAAAAGAGCAAGAGATGACATAATGGCCCTGAGCCTACCCCACACTACCTCCCACCAGCTGAAGGTGCTTAGTGTTCCCCCACCATTCCTCATAGTGGAGGTTCAACCAAGAAACACAATCCCCAATTCTTCTTGTTTTTGAATTAATCATTATGAAACTCAACATCTCCACCATCCCTTGATCACTCCATCTCCACTGCTTGCTACAATGATTTTCCTGCCCGATCATTATCCGACTCTCATTTATCTCCCCACTCCTCAACTTCAATCGCTCTATATGAACCGTACTGCTCTGGAATCGTAGTAACTGGAAAAATCATTCTAAAGTGTTGGAGAATGTCAACTTGTACATCCTACACTCCTTTTGTCCTTCCCCTAGCATCATCTAGTACCCCTCATCAATCTGTACGCATGTCTGGTTGCAGATAGTTATCACATCGGTGGCTTGAGGCATCACATGGGTGTCCCTAGTTCCAACGATTGTCACCCCATTCGGGGCATGTTATTCAACTAATATAATATATTATTATTTTTGAATTAAATTTAAATTAATAAATATAAAGAATAATAATAATTTTTTTTTTCTCCTGCAATCCTGGTTCTCCCGAGGGCCGCCGGCCGATGTCTCCTGCCTCCTTCACTGTATTCGCTCTCCAATGGAAACCCCCTCGTCTCCAAAGCTCAGTGGCGCCCCTGGTAAGGCCGCGACATTGGCTGTGGGCCTACTCCTCCGCCCTCCTTCGCAGAAGCAACAGTTTCCTTTGGCGGCCCATCATGGTAGCACCTCTCCTGGTAAGACCGCGACAATGGCTGCGCGCCTCCCTCCCTCGGCCGCGACTTCCTCTTGTGGGCCGACTTCTCTTGCAGGTGAATCCCCAGGAGCTCCATCGACAGTTCTGGTGCCGACCATATCCTTCAAAGAGGTGGCTTTGCGTAAAGGGTCTCTCTCCGGCCTGCATGCATTGGTCCCGAAGGTTGCATCTCTCCAAGGTCACCCCTCCGGGTTGCATGCAGTAGTTCCTGAAGCTCCGACAGTTTCCATTCCAATGCCGCAAGAGGCCTTAACTCATGCTCGCCATTACAACAGGCATGCTCTAGTTTGCAGATTCAATGGGTTTTGGCCCTCTCTTCCAGATTTAATCTCCTGGTTCTCCTCCGAATGGTACCCGCTCTTAGATGGAGAAGTCATCCCCTGCCCTTGTGCAAAAGGGTTTTTTGTGGTAGTTTTTGATTCTACAATTGACAGAGATGAAGTGTTTAACTCCGAGCCATGGTTCTGGGGCAGAGCAGGCCTGTCCATGCAACTCTGGACCCCTGCCTTCGATCCCTCCAYGGATTGTATCTCTTCAGCCCCAATCTGGGTGAGACTTCCGTATTTGCCCTTGCATTTMTGGGGAGATGAATCTCTTCATTCGATTGGCAATGGACTTGGCAAGTTCCTTTGCAGAAGTCTGGACTCCAAGCCAGCCCGCTCCACCTTCGTCCGAATCTGTGTGGAAATGGATTTCTCCAAAGGTTTCCCAGCTGAAATTATTCTTCAAGGCAAGGACTACTCAAGGACCCAAAAAATCGACTATGAGAATCTCAGCTTCAGGTGTAGGAACTGCTTCGAAACGGGGCACTTAGCCCGTAACTGTGGAAAACCACCGGGGAAAAAAAGGCCGTCCAAGCCCACCTGGTGGAAGGGGGTACCATCAGAACTACGTTTTGAAAGTAAGACCCTTGAAGCGGCATAAGAGGCAGAAGCTGAAGACGAAATCAAACCCCCTACTAAGGGGGAAGCAGAAGACTCTCCCAAGTCGCCCAACCAACAAGTTCCCCTGGCCTCAAGCTGGGCAGACTTAGTTGATAAGGAAGACGCTTTAGGCCCGACGGAAGGCCAAGTCATGGACTAGAGCAATGAATGGCAAACAATGTCAAAGAGGAAAAAAAGCACCCATCCTAGAAGTGATGTAATGACGCGAAGCCGTTCAGGCTCGCTGAAATAGTCTTTGTGTCCATGAACTAGTACCGAGTTAGGATCTTTAGGTTTATGTTTTCAAGTTTACAAGCAATTCTCTATCGATGTATCGAACCCCAGTGGCATGTCCCCTGCTATTAATACAAAGCTCCTCTAACCGTTTCTGTCAATAATAATAATAATAATAATAATAATAATAAATTTTGTTTTGTACACTTTTGATGAAAAGGTTTTACAATTTTTTACTCTATTACCAACTTTATGAATCTTCTATTAAAAAAGTGTGTAAAAGTATGTAAGTATTAGTTGAATATTTTATTAAGAAAGTATGTTGAGTATTGTATTTGGTTGATTTTGTATTAAAACATATGCAAATATTGGATTTCGTTAATGAATGAAAAAATTAATTTGAATAATTGCTCTTATGAAATGTTATTTTTTCATTTATTTTAATGATAAGGTTATAATAATTGTTCATTAAATTTATATTAGTTATATTTAATAATTTTTATTATTTAAAAATTGTAATTAATTAAATTTAAATTATTAAATATGAAAACAAAATCATTAATAATAATGAATTTTAATATACACGATTTGTTTTAAATGACTTTATGATTTTTTTCTCTACCACCAACTTTATGAATCTCCTCATAAGGAAATGCCAATATTAGATTTGGTTAGTGAAGAAAATAAATAATTTGTTAAGGTTAACAACATATTAAATTAATTTAATTTTATATTAATATTTAAAAATATATAAAATATTATCAAATTCTGCTAGTGCGATTGGTTTCGAGGGGCCTCATTCTATATAGTGACCTAATTTCAAAACCCCACGGTAGCGAGAGGATACACCTAAAATTCAACCATGTTAAGGCTTGGTGTGGCCCAGGCCGGGTGCAATCCCCCGATAATTTTGATGACTTAGATGTAAGGTACCAAATGTATTATAATAAGCAGAAACAAAAATATTGCAACAAATAACAATGAAGCAACAAAATATAGAGAATAACAACACCAACAATAAGGGGGCAACCTCCAACATAACATAGCTCTCAATAATTCTCAAGACAAGACTTGCTCATGCCTTCTACTCTTATTTATAGTAATTCTATCTTCTAAAAAAAATTCTAGAGGAAGATCTACCAAGGAGCAAAAACTTTTATTAAGTCTTCTTATATTAGACTTGTTCATTGATATGTAAACTACCATGAATATTCCACTGGAACAGTTCGTTACAACAAATTTGATAAATAACCGAAATCTTTAATATTAAGGTTATTTTTCCTTTAGATTTCTAGAATATTTAGTTACTTATTTTTCTACTTATGCATAAAATAGATAAAATGTAGAAAATAGAGAACAGTAAAATACAATCACAACATCCATAAATAAACACAAGACATGACCCGGGAAACCCAATACGAGAAAAAACCCAGCTAGAAGGTGAGGTTGCTCTGCTCTCTTTTCGTTGGTATAGAAATTATGCAAGTGCAAAGAAAGATGCACTCTCTGTAGAATTGTCTTTGACCTGTGGCCTCTATGGCTGCTACATAATCTCTCCTCCTATATTATGCTCATAGAATACCACTCTTAGATGTTTTGCTCAACTATGGAAGAAGATACAATGCAAAAGAATGGAACCCCTTCTCCTCCTAGTGGCCTAGTATTTGACATAGCTTGATAGCCATCTAGGGGTAGGTTTTTTACTTCCTTAAACCTCAATTGTGATAGGGTTTTGAGCCTTCTAGAATATTCTTAAAATTACACACGTGGCTAGCCCCTTTAACATGGTAGGTCAACTTGCGGGGGACATAACTTTTGCATACAAGATTCGATTGACGTGTTTTTTGCACCGTTGGAAAGGTCTTGATGTGTAGAATAGCGTCACGATATTTAAACGTTGATGGGAAAGTTTTAACCCCCAAAAATGTTGTTTGATGCCTCAAAATGGCCCCGAAAGGTTCTAGACCCCAATTTTCCAAATTGGGACCTGCCACTAAAATGGACTTGCAAGTCGATTCCTCCAATTTTTCCACTCTAAAAGCATCGAGATATATGAAAAATAATATAATGATCCAATTTGGATCATTCACATTATTAAATAGGCCTTATTAAGTGATGTCATCCTTTATTACATGGACAATATATTATTCAACCTACATGAGGGGTTAGGAAGGTTAGGTCCCTAACATGAAAACAATGTTGTCCTCAAGGCTTGAGATGAGGAAATTGTTGCAGAATGGTAGCCGAATCCTAGGTGGCATCTTCCGGAGGGGTTTCCTTCCACTAAACTAACACTTCCTTGATGGTGCGCTGACAAAGACAATGTTCACGTTTGTCCAAGACTGCTTGTGGCTGCAACCAAATGGAACCTTATTTATCCAACTCAGGGAGATTAGTTTGAGTCTGACACTTAGTTCCAATCACTTTCTTTGAGCATGAGACATGAAAAATAGAATGGATCTTAGAGTTACTGGGAAGAGCTAACTAGTAGGACATGGGCACCACTCACTTGAGAATTATACAAGGACCATGAAATTTGGGGGCAAGTTTTTGATAGTGTTCTACTTATAAGGTTGTATACGAAGAAACATGTGGTCCCCTTCAACGAATTGATGATTGGAAAAACCCTCATCTGCTTGTTGCTTCATGCGATTACGAGTTAGGACCAAATTTTATTCAAGGGTATGAAGAATGGCCGCTCGGATTGTAAGATTGTTGTCAACCTCCTAAACCTTGGAAACACTTGGCATGTGTGAGAGAACCAATGATGGCTTTTACCTGTAGATTGCTTCAAAGGGACTCATGCGAGTGACAATATGGTAAGATGTGTTGTACCACCATTCAACTAGGGGTAACCACTGCAAATACGTTTCCAAACACTTTTTGATAGCTTCAGTTTGTCCATTAGTTTGGGGATGATAAGCGATGCTGAGATGCAATTGGTTTCCTTGGAGCCTAAATAATTCTTGCCAAAAATTTTTGGTGAAAGTTGGATCACGGTTAGAGATAATAAAATGAGACAAGCCATGGAATTTGAATAAATTATCCATAAAAAATGAGCCATTTTGGATGCGGTGAACAGGTGTTGAAGAGCACATAAATGAGCATATTTCAAAAGATGATCTACTTCCACCATGATGACTGACTTATTGCCTTATTTAGGTAAGCCAACAATGAAATCTATGGAAATATCCCTCCAAATAGCAGGTGGAATTGAGAGCAGTTGGAGTGTGCTTGGAGCTTTGACTGTTTCACCCTTATTATGTTGAGAAGTATCACATTCAACCATAAAGGCATGGATGTTTGGTTTCATACCATCCCAGAAAAAAGAACGTTTGAATTCTTCATAGGTTTTGTAAACCCTTAATGCCCAATGACGAGTGAAGCATGAAACTTAGAGAGCATTGTGGATTTAAGTTGCAACTATTTTCTTCAATATAGGATATTGTTGGCCCTTTACCAAGTTTTGGAGAACCTTGGTCACGTTTGACCATTTTCTGGACTTCGACGGGATGGTCGAAGGCAGAGCGCAAGGCGAAGTGGAGATTGCAGGATCTCAACCCATGGGTTTACCCATGTTTTAGGCCCTTTTGTAATGTATAAATAGAAATCTAGGCAATGTAAGTAAGAGGCGGTTATGTGGTAGTGTGATATTGTGCTAAGTGCAAGTGATGTAAGTATTCGAGTCTATCTGATCGAGCTAGCTCTCTGCATACTGTGTGTTGAGAACTTGCAGAGCTGAGTGCAAGTGATTGTAAGAAAGGTTCTGTGCTTGGACCTAGCTCGGGGAAGGAGGATCTGGCGAGGTGTTCCCAGATCTCCTGTCCTATGCGAAGTGGGTTCTTGTGGCTCCGTGCTTGTAGAATATTGAAAAAAGACAATAAAGAAGGGAAGAGTTGGTGGACGTAGCCCCACACTGGGGTGAACCACGTATATCCCGTGTTGTGGTTGCTTTGTGCATTATAATTGTTATGTTAATGATGTGATTTATGCTTAGTGCAGTGATATATGTTAGATGCACCTGATATAATAGTAGCTTAGTGCTTAGTGATGTGAATGAATGCTAGATCTGATCTATTTCTATATGCTAAGTGCTTGGATGTGTTAGACCTTGTGAATACTACGATGTTCTGTAATAAGGGTTTTCCCCTGCGAAGTGAATATTGATGAATATTAACTACTAAGTGCTCTATTAAGTGTTGTAATCACAAATCTGTGCCCCAGTTAGGTTGTAGACACTTGAGTCTTGCAACCACCCCTGCCTCTACCTCGGGTGAGACTTCATTTGCTTCGCAGGTGTTGCCGAAAGGGCCGGTAGTTAGGGTTTTGTTGGTGTGTTGTTGAAGCATTGAACCCTGGGTCTGCCCCTGTGCCAACAAATGATTCCGTTACCGAGACCTAAAACTGTGATTGCTAGGAACTAAAGAAAAGAAAGCTTTGTGCGTAGATCTGTTGCTTTGTATTCTACTTGACTGCAAAGCTCTGTGCTAAGAAAGGAATTAGATCTGAAGAAAAGAGGTAAGATCTTAAAGATTTGTGTTCTGAGAAAGGTAAGATAAGTGAAAATTTTTGTTTCGAAATAATGGATCTAGTTATGTCTAATAGATTTTGTCCTAGTCTAAAAACTAGGGCACAACTAGAAGAAAGAAGATTTGATATGAGTAGATCTGATAAGAATAGTGAAAGATATGTTATTCCTATGCATAGAAAGAATGTTTGGACTAACAAATGGATGAAGGATCCTAGAAATAATTTTTTGCAGGTTAGTTACTGTGATCCCAATGCGCAGTACATGAAAGGTTAGGGGTCATTTAAAATAAAGAGAGGATTAACTATTTGTTATAGTTGCAGAAGACCAAGACATCTTGCTAAGGAATGCCCTGGTAGAGGTCCTAGTTGTCTTTGCTATAAAGCTATGGACCATGAAGTTTTGGATTGCCATAGAATGATTGCTAAAGTTGAAAAGATGAACATGAAACAAGAAAACCATGAGACAGGCCAAGAAACTAAGGATATGATAGAAACCCAAAAAGAATCAGAGACTATATTATTATAGATGAAAGAAACCCTGAATGATCACAGAGATATCAACTTATCAGAGATCTTAAATGAGAAGGAGTGAATAGAAACAAGAATAGGAGACTTCGACATAGACTGTGTTCTGGATGAGGAAACCTACGTGAATATCATGAGAGAAAGAACTTGGGAAATTTTGGGAAAGCTTGCTATGGTTCCTTCATTGGGAGGAATATGATTATTTAGAGGAAAGTTGATAACCCTATGTGGAAGACTTACCCAGTCATCTATGAGTACTCATGGAACTTCGACATAGGAAGAATTTGAGGTCATTAAATTTGTTGAGAAGAGCGCCCCATTTGCTATTTTGCTAGGAAAAACCTAGATTGAGAAAGATCAGATACAAAGGAAACAATAAGAGGAGGATATAGAACAAAAAAATAAAGAACTAAGGGATTTCATGGCTAGGCGAATAACACACTTACTGGAAGAACAAGAAGACCAGTCAAAGCTATTGAGGACCAGAGATTTGGATGTCAAAGTTGAAAAAACACAGGAAGACTTGAAACACCTGTCTATACAAAAGAGTAGAGCACCTACTCTAGAAAAAGAAGAAGTATTACTCTCAGAACCCTTGAACAACCCACAACAGTGCGAAGTTACTATACCAAGAAGAGATAAGAATAAAAATGGAAAGAGGAACCCAGTGACTCAAATCGTAGGAAAGAAAGCTAGAAAGTTCAGTAAGAAGAAAACAAAATTAGAGAAATTGTAGGAAGTTGCAGAGAGAACTTCGCAGAAGGGAGGTTTGTAGCACTTGAACTTTGTTGGAATAACAAAACAACGAAGATTGGCACTTTGCCACGATGAAGCAATATGACCGTTGGAGGTGTCCCGACCGTTAGCCCGATGGTCCAAAACGACTTGAACCGCAGTTATGGCCAGAAATATCACCATTAGACCATTGTGACTGCGTCATAACGGATGGAATTGCATTGATTAAGGCGTTCCTACCCATTGGAGGAATCCTATACGATGTTATCTATTTATCCCATTGAATGTTGCACCGAGAACACTTTCGCAAACAATGATTATTCGAGCCCACAAAGAACTAGTTGCTTTTGCGCTGTGCCTATTTGAGACATTGAGTATTTGATCACCGACCCGAGATACCTGATCTCAAGCGTGCATGTCAGGTGACTTCAGCGTAGTAGAGAAATCCATCGAAGAGATCCTCATAGACCTCATGGCTGAGAAGGTCATGTCCACATGAGTCCAAGCCTCATCGACGAGAGGAGTGAAAGCATCCATGTTGACTGCTCGTGGATCTAGACCATCCCAAGCTATGATAGAGAAACAAACCAAACATCGTGATGACTTGGCGAATGCGAATCTCATCCCATCTATCCTGCCCGACTATATCCCACCTCTGGCTGGTGTGGTGAGCCGTGACAGTGTCCCAAGGGACTTCGACTACACCTTGATTACTACGTACCTCCCGAAGGGGATACATGCAATAGGACCACAGTTAGGACAAATTACGACGTTGAATATCAGTGACTTCAACTTGGGAGACTGTAAGAACTATGGCATGTTCGCCCCACACAAGTATTTGACCAAGACAAAGGGGAAGAGGTCGAAGATCATCCTCTAGCCGTGGACTATGGACATCGCGAGGTCCACTATCCTGAACGTGATTAAGATACCACACTTTGGAAGGCATCAGTAGGTTAACGCGTGCATTAAACTCTTATTGTCTTGCTTCCATGGCAGTTATCTGTGGCTATACAGACGCATCACCGACGATCCGACGTTGATCCATCAAATCACCGAATTAAGCATGAAAGGACCAGACCCATAAGAATTTTATTTAGTGAAGGCTACAGATTGCGCCCCGGTGCAGAAAATTAAAGATACCTATGGCGATGTGCAGAAGGGGAAGAGAGGCTACAAGGTAGCCTCCATTTAGAATGGTACAGTGCGCCTAGCCTGCCAGTTGATCGCTGGTAAGCTAGTAAGGAAGAACAGACCCACATAGGTCATGGGGTTCGTTGTTGACCTTGCGGGAAAATGCATTGAAGGACTACAGATGAACTAGGTGAGTTACCTCGTCAACCAGTTAGAAAAAGACTGTTGCGAAGCTCAGTATCAGGGCTATGAGTTTCATTTAGTTGGCTACGAATCCTCATCACCTTCATTGCCTGGGAGATGCCGGAAGGAGCGACCTTCCCTAAGATTGAGCCATCCGAACCCCTAGCTGCAAATTTCACCACGCTCTAGTATTTGAGCGACATGGAAAAACAATGGCAGTCAAACGTGGTGTTCCATACCTACTACTTATAGTTGAAGAGGGCTATTGAGTCTTTCCCTCATATGACGCCAAACACCCTACACATGTTTAGACTATTTTTGAAGTTCCGCGTAGATAGACATTTTATTTATATCACTGTGCACAGAGACAAACATAAAGAAGAGCTCCAATCTTATTATAAGCTCACTGAGGAGGACATGGAAGAAATAACTAAGGAGTGGCTTGTAGAGCTCCTTATACCAGTCGACTAGGTAGAACTGTCCAACCCCAACCTCATTGGAATTCCTGTGGTTACTCACAAAGAGTATGATGCACCCAGAAGTAGCAGAAGGAAGAAAAAGGAAGAGGTACATGAGCTGAACAACACATCAGAAGAGACTGCTTCAGACTCACCTGGAGGGGGAGGTGATGACGAAATAGACAAAGAAGAGGACAAAGGAGAAGAAGACAAGCAGAAACAAGGTGAAGTAACACCGCCTAGGGATCCTCTTGATGAAGCTGAGACCTCCAAGAAAAGAAAGCCCCCCCCCATGAAACCTACATCGCGAAAGAATTCCAAAGCTAGTAAACCACATATGCAGACTGTGCTCATGATGGATGACATAGATATCATCATCGCCGCCATCTCAGACACCTCAGAAGATATATTACAACGCAGTAAAGCCAAACAAGAGACCATGTATGATAGAATTAAAGCAGATTTGAAAGGAGTACAACAAGCCCTCTACTCCAACCACACAGTGTCTACTATGCCCCCGTCATCAGAAGGAACAAAATTGGGAGATGAGCCTACCCAGCTACGACGAATAGCAGATGCGATTGAAGCTTGCCTTTGTCATGTTCAGGAGCAAAAAGAGCAAGCATCAAAGGCCTTAAAACCAACAAAAGAGGAAGCCATAGATCAACGTCGGGTTGCGCAATAGGAAAAAGATGACATCCAAGCCAAGTTTGTAGAGGATAGAGCGCAGATCCAGAAGGAGAAGGAACAACTGCTCATAGAGCAGTTTGGAGTTAAAGAAGTAGTCACTAGAGCACTTCACTATGTGATGGGCTTAGAACAGATGGAAGAAGACCTAGTGGAAAGTCAAGTAAGGAAGCTTGTTGAAGCCATTCAACAACTCCAACAGAGGTTAGTAGAACTGGAGTTACAAGCATTGCCAAGCACTCCGCAAGAAGTGCGAGACCAGAGAGAAGAAACTGCCTGGAGCGCAGTCCAGAGAATCAAAGCATTGGAATTAGAATGTAAACATCTCAGTAGTCGAAGTGCTTTGTAGAGGACCCTGAACTAAGGACATGAGAGTCACAACTTTAGGAGGCAAAGCAACAAGCAACAACAGTGCAAGCACAGTTGAAGCCACTATCAGCGGTCGAGAGGATGAAACGATCCCAGGAACAACACATATTTCGATAACAAGTCCATGCCATACAGAGTAAGGTCATGGAAGTGACCCAACGACTCTAGCCAGTGCAGGATGCAACTTGCATACTTTTTGAGGATATTGAAGGACGAGGTGCATAATTGGAACAAGTGGTCACCACAGTGGAACAACACTTGGAAGGACCTATGACGGAGAATGTTATTCAAGAGTTCACCGAGAAGGAGGCTCTAGCGAGGCAACAGGTTGAGGCATCTTGAGCCAAGCTTGAGGCATTTGAGGCAGAGTTACCCATATCAGAGTGTCTCGAGACGAGTCATAGGTGAGTTTTGGGGGTCTGTTGGCCCTTGACCATTTTTAGGACTTCGATAGGCTGGTCAAAGGCAGAGCACTAGGAGAAGCAGAGATTGCGGGATCTCAGCTCCTTTTTAGGGCATTTTTTGGTTTAGGGTTTATGTAACAGGTATGGGATGTCAGCCCATGGGATTACCCATGTTTTAGGCCCTTTTGTAATGTATAAATATAAGTCTAGGCGATGTAAGTAAGAGGCAATTATGTGGTGTGCTAAGTGCAAGTGATGTAAGTAGTCGGATCTATGTGATCGAGCTAGCTTTGTACATACTGCATGTTGAGAACTTGCAAAGATGAGTGCAAGTGATTGTAAGAAAGGATCTATGCTTGGACCTAGATTGGGGAAGGAGGATCTGGCGAGGTGCACGTAGATCTCCTGTCTTATGCAGAGTGGATTTTTGTGGCTCTGTGCTTGTAGAATATTGACAGAAGATAATAAAGAAGAGAAGAGTTGGTGGACATAGCCCCACACTGGGGTGAACCACATATATCCTGTGTTGTGGTTGCTTTGTGCATTATAGTTGTTATGTTATTGATGTGATTTATCCTTAGTGTAGTGATATATGTTAGATGCACTTGATATAATAGTAGCTTAGTGCTTAGTGATGTGAATGAATGCTAGATCCGATGTATTTCTATATGTTAAGTGCTTGGATGTGTTAGACCTTGTGAATACTGCGCTGTTCTGTAATTGGGTTTTCCCCTGCGAAGTGAATATTAATGAATGTTAACTGCTAAGTGCTCTGTTAAGTGTTGTAATCACAGATCTGTGTTCTTGCTAGGTTGTATACACTTGAGTCCTGCAACCACCCCTGCCTCTACCTCGGGTGAGACTTCATCTGCTTCACAGGTGTTGCCGAAAGGGATGATAGTTAGGGTTTTGTTGGTGCGTTGTTGAAGCGTTGAACCCAGGGTCTGCCCTTGTGCCAACATATACCTTTATAACGAAGCTCTTCATTGTGCTAAGAGTATCCTAGAGAATATTGAGGATCTTGTCATAATTTTTGGATCATGCTAGAAAGTTTGGGGTCTTGCAATCATTCATGGTGAGTGGCCTGAAGCCAGTCCACTAAAATGAATGAGAAGGAAAAGAGGGACCCTTCTTCTTCATATTTCCTTGAAAGAGCATAAACAACCACATTTTCTTTTCTCTTCTTTTAGATGATCTTACAATCATATCCAAACAACTTGGTCACCCATTTTTGTTGCTTCGGGGATGAGATTCTTTGCTTCAAAAAACACTTGAGACTACGATGATCAATTTTAATTTGGAAGTGTTTCCCCAATATATAAAGATGCCACAAATCCACTGCTTGTAGAATAGGAAACATTTCCTTTTCATGGGATGATTGTCCCAAACGTCGCTCTGATAGTTTTTTGCTAGTGAAAGCTAAAGGTCGTCCATGTTGCATGAGGACTGCCCCAATTCCTTTCCCCGACACATTGCATTCTAGGACAAAAGTCTTGGTGAAGTCTGGTAGTGCTAGGATAAGAGTTATGCACATAACATCTTTTAAGTCTTGGAAGGATTGATTAGTTGTTGGAGTTCAAGTGAAATCATCCTTTTTAAGGAGAGAAATGAGAGGAGCTACAATTTTCCATAATTATGAACAAACTTGTGATAATAGCTCGTTAAACATAGGAAACCACATAAGATTTAAGAGTTTTAGGGTGAGTCAAATCCTTCGTAGATTCAATTTTCTTAGGATCCACCTGTACACCATCCTTGCCTACAATATTATCTAGGTATTCAACTTCAGAGGCTCCAAAAGCACATTTAAATTGCTTGAGAAAAATATGTGCTTAGACTCTAGATGGAGAACTTGATCCACATGGGAAAGATAGGCTTGCCAAGTTTTACTATAGATGAGAATATCATCAAATAAAACTAAGACAAAATGATGGAGGAAAGGACATATGATTCATGAGACTTAGAAAAGTGGAGGGGGAATTAAATAGGCCAACGAGCATGACCAAAAACTCATAGTAACTTTCATGAGTTCTAAAGACAATCTCAGGGATGTCTTTCTCTTTCATACATATTTGGTGGTAGCCAAAATAGAGATCGAGTTTGGTAAAGTATCGAGCACCACCAAATTCATTCAAAAGGTCATCAATGACAGGAATGGGAAATTTTTGTTTGCTTGTGAGTTTGTTGAGGGCACAAAAATTAGGACACATGTGCCAAGTGCCTTCTTTCTTGAGTACCATGACTATTAGAGAAGAATAAGGGTTGTTTCTAGGATGGATAACACTTGCTTCTAGCAATTCTTGAACAATTTTATCAATCTCATATTTTTGGGCAAAGGGATGACGATAAGGGCGAACATTGGGAGGAGAACGGCCAAGTACTAGAGGAATGGAATGGTCATGGATGTCGCGGGAAGGGGGAAGTCCATGGGGAGTGTTAAAAATAACTTGGTGTTGGGAGAGTATAGATTGGAGGTCAAGGTGCATATAGGGTGTCTCAACAATGTGAATGGAATGTAGTTGGGCAATAAGCCAAAATGACCTTTTTTTAGTAGCTTTTCCATTCGGTGGGAACTGATGATCTCAGGTGATCCTGCTATGATGCCTTGGAACTTATACTGATGTCCCTCCTATTGGAATTGCATGGTTAGGTCCTTAAAATCCATGAGGATGGGGCTAATAGTGCGTAATCATTCAACACTGAGCACAATATCTCAATTCCCCATGTTAATAGCAATCATATGAGATTTTAGGTGGTACTGACCAATTTGTAGGTGCACATTTTCACAACACCCGCCAGATTTCATGGAACCACCATTGACAATCATGATTTGAAAATTGTTGACTGCACAGATATAACAATTGATTTTCTGGGCAATGCAACGATTAATAAAATTATGGATGTTTCCACTATCAATTAGGATTATGAATTTCCTATGCTTAATGTAGCCAATAAGCTTAAGGGTTTGGGGAGTAGAGAGGCCAATAAGGGAATGCAAAGAAATCAACGGTTCAAATTTTGGTGGATCAGAGGGCGGAGTAGAATCATATGCTGGGGGTAGCTCCTCCACAAGGCAAACTCCGACCTCATCATTAGCAACATCCTCAGAAATGGCCATAAAAGGCTTTCATTCCTTACACTTGTACCTCAAAAAATATTTGTTATCACAATTATAGAAAAGACCCTTGAGTTTGCGTTCAATCATTCTGCTTGAGTTAATTTTTGGATCTCGAGAGGAGTGGCAGGAGGGGAAGGATTGGTAGGTCTAAGGAAATGGATAAAAGAAGGTTTGCATTTATGAGAAAAGACAACTTTTTGTTCTTCCTTGGCTCGTTTAGTAGCTTCCAACCAAGTCTATGGGCAAGCCATTAATACCCGAGATCAAATTTCATCCTTTAGGACGCTAATAAAGAAATTCCTAAAGAAGGCATCGAACATGCCCTTTGTTCTAAAAGACAAGTGCTCAAAGGTGGTTATAAAGTCTTCCACTATGCTATACTATTTCAACTTGTTCAAACAACCTAAATGGTGGGTGTCTGTGTCAAAGAATTCATAAAGATCTGCAACAAACTTTGTCCAAGCAACATACCCTTAGCGTGCATTTTTACACCATTGCTACCATTTACAATGTTCAAGTTTTAAATAGATAACACCATAACGAAGTTTGGCCAACTCATCAATAATTCCATGCAAAGAAAAATAATGCTCCATTTGAGTTTCCAAGCCCAGGGGATCTGAGCCATCAATTTATCGACCTTAGCTCTAGGAAGACAGGGTCACGATGAGTGGAGTTGGAATGAAAGGCCATAGTATGGGAGGAGTCAACACCATCTAAGTGTGACATTTGGTCAGAGAAGGGACTCAATTGATGGATAGTGTATTTGAGGGAGTCAAATTTACCCTAGAATTTGTTATTGATGGAGTCAAATTCGTGCCTGACTTGGTCCCAGAAGATGTCAAATTTGGAATTGAAGGAAGTAATGTCAGAAGTCCATTTATGGATGTTCTCCTTATTTTGTTTGGTTTTGTTTTGCAGGTCTTTTTTGCGAGTGGTGCTCATTTTGGAAGTAATGGTGCTTGGGAGGGGGAGTATGTCAGAAATCCGACATAACAAACTTCCATGTGGCAACTATGGAGAGATTTTACGAAACATATGTTCGACACACATAATCATCCCAATTACAACGAGCATAGCTCTGTCGATATTGTGACACACTGGTATGAACATGGCATTTTTCAAGAAACAATCATTAGCCAATTCATTGTCATTTTACCGAAAGTGGTGGTCGTTACTGTGACATAGGCATGTGTAAGTACCATCAGAAATCCGACACAAACGCCATCAAAATTGTGACTTTATGGTCAATGGCCTACGTCAGTGTAGTGATTCTCTAAATGGCGTAGTATGTCAACGATCCTACGATATGGAGCGAAGAATTCCTTGGATACACGATGCCCTGGTTGGAAATGCCCGTTGGAGTGGCGATGCATGAGATCTCCAAGTCCTGTCGGAAATGGGATGGATGGACATCGGAGGTTCGACGTCGGTATAATAAATTTCAAAAAAAAAATCAAATTGCATTGGCATAGGGAGCAGATAGATGTGTTAGATTAAGAATTCGAAGAGGTTGAGCCAAATGTAGATGCCGATGTTCTTGATATATGATGATATAGACTCTCTATTGTGTGTAAAGGCTAAAATTTTCCTTGTAAATGCAATAAAAATGCACGAAAATAGGGCATGATAAAAAAAATGCACGCCTTAGGAAGAAAAATCTATGTATGGTGTTGGTAATTTACAAGTTACAAGTTACAAGACTGCACATTTGTTGTAAACCCTAAAGACTGTATACTAGGGTTATTTGTGCCTAGAATTTAGTAAAGTGTTGAAATATACATGAATATTTGGCAACTGTGCACACACACTAACTAAAGTGAAAAATGAGTACTAACTACCTATGTCCATGAGCTCGATGAGGCAGGAGCTTGTACAACCACATCACACATAAGCTAGTTGTTGTTTGCATTTCCATTGTGAAGACCTGTAGAAATCATAAGAGAATAAAAGGTTATATGACTGAATAATAATTAAATAAATAAACAGACATGTCAACATGTATGAGACTCTAGAAAGACTAAATGGAATACATGAATGAGCAAAATACTTATTTTTCTTTTAAACTTTAATTTCTGCATTTGTGTAGAAATGCACACCATGCTCCACAAAAATATGCACACAGGTATTTACACACCTGCAATTTGAGTGATTCAAGTTTTTGAGGGTGTCTTAGATAATTTTACACATGTATACATATTTAGTTTTTCATTTGCGAACATAAATGTGGCTGCTGTGTAAAAGAGGAAAAATCTACAATGTAAATTGAGAGACCAAAATAGTAGAAAGTGCCCCAATAAAAATGAACACCCATGCTTTTGTATAGATCCAAATTTAGTTATCTAAGTTTTGGGGTGAATTTAATAACATTATGAATCTATCTATATCATCCAGAGTGCATTTTCAAATGAAAAAGGACTTCTACCTTGAACCAAGATTCAAGACCTTTTGTAAAATAGAGGGTAAAATCGTCTTACTGTAAAATGAACGCCAAATACTCGTATGACCTAAAAATTGAGTGGTTAAAATTGTAGAGTTTGGATTTTATTATTTTACATCTATTCATACATTAGTTGTGCATTTTGAAATCTGAAACCCTCTAGTGTGCGTAAAGGCTAAAAGTTGCCTTGTAAATGCAAAACAAATGCATAAAAACAGGGCGAGATGAAAAATGCACACCCTAGTAAGAAAAATCCATGTATGGTGTTAGTAATTTACAAGTTACAAGTTACAAGACTACATATTTGTTGTAAACCCTAAATAATATATACGAGGGTGTTTTGTTCCTAGAATTTAGTGAAGGGTAGAAATATACATGAATCTTTGGCAATTGTGGACACACACACTAACTAAAGTGGCAAAATGAGTATTGACTACATGTGTCCATGAGTTCAATGAGCAAGAGCTTGTACAACCACATCACACATAGGATCATTGTTAGTTGTTAGTTGCATTTCCATTTTGAAGACCTGCATAAATCATCAAAGAATACAAGGTTATATGTCTGAATAGTAATTAAATAAATAAACATACATATCAGTATGTACAAGACTCTAGAAAGACTAAAATAGAATACTTTAATAAAATAAATACTTGTTTGCTTTTAAACTATAATTTCTGCATTTGTGCGTAAATGCACGCCATGATTCACAAAATTTCATTTTGAGGTCTTTACACACCTGCGATTTGAGTGATTCAAGTTTTTGAGGGGTGTCTTAGATAATTTTACACCTGTCTACATATATATATTTTCATTTGCAAACATAAAAGTGGCTAATGTGTAAAAGAGGCAAATTCTACCTTGTAATTTGAGAGACCAAAATAGTAGAAAGTGACATAATGGAAATGCACGCCAATGCTTCTATATAGCTCCAACTTTAGTGATCCAAGATCTGGGGTGAAGTAACTGGAAGTGTTCCATGTATGGTGAAATATGGAATACTTAAATGATCTTCTCTTGGTTTTGAGAATAATTTATTCTCTATCAAACAGGGCCAACCATGTGAAGGTGGAAGCTCATTTGGCCCTCCCCCCCTGGAGCATCACTCTCAATTGCCCATACCCAATCTATCTATTAGAAAGTAATTGAAAGTGGCATAATATAATTCATGCATAGAAAGTAGAAAAACAAAATTTAAAGGTAAATGAAATAAATAGTGTGTGTTCACATATGTGGTTTTGTAACTACAAAACATATAAAATTCACCCATAAGAAGGTAGCAACAAATACAATATATGTGATAAACAACATTTTTAAAAGATGGCGCTTACGCCATATCGTTGTATATCTTCCATAAAAAAAATGTGCATCTTTCTTTGTTCTCCTCTGTGGTTGAAGTTATGGTGTCAACATCCATCTTATACAATGTATCAACATCCATTTTCATTCATCTTCCTACGAACACCATTCATATGTGCATAATTTTTCTAAAGACATACCTTTGTTGAAAAATCTCATCTATACCATATTTTGATCAAAGAAAAAAAATGTCATTCTTATTCCATAAACATCCTAATATGCCATTGTTTATTCCATAAAAATGTCATTCTTTATTCTGTAAATTTTCTGTACGTCATTATAATGATGAACCATGAAGACAAGAAGGACAACTGGTGATGAAATACCCAACAATTGAATATTCATTTTTAAAACCAAGTCACTGTTTGCATTTCCCTTATTTAACATAGTATAGGCATGTCTAGATTAGTGTACATAACAAAGTATAGAACAAAGTACACGCGTGTATAGAACAAAGTATAAAACACAATACATTTGGAAAAATTTCCTAAGAAGGTATGAGCTTGGCTAGTTCCAAGCATTGTTTCTTTAGGCTTTAACCATTTTTATGGAAGCTATATCAAGCTCCGTATATCTATCATATAATGGAATAAAAGGAAATAAAGTTTTGATTTTCCATAATAAGTGAAAATCATCTATTAACTTGTACAATAGTTTGACCTTTCAAAATATGTTTCCATTATACATGTTTCTCATAATATATACCATCACTTCTTTTTTTTGTTTTTGAGTTTTCAGAAATTTGTTGATTGGCTCATCCATGTCTAGATCCATTTTAGTTGTTGGGCCCTCTCTTGGTGTTTATTCAATATGCTTGCTATGATGCGTTGTACATCTAGTCGGGTACTCTCCATGGTGTGTAGGTCGTTGTTGAGGGACCTCAACCACAATAAAAAAAAGGGTGAAATTGATATGGTTAGTTATTATTCACATAAGTAGTTCCTTAATGAAAATATCATTACAATGTTCTTTACTAGGTTGACTAGTCAAAACCACTGGTTCAACTGCCATGTGTTCCTGCTCTCGCCAAGCATTCTCATCTACATGCTCTTCCATCGAAACAAGAAAAGTTATAAGTACACCATATACAAGTAAATATTAATAATTGTATTAAATACATACTTCTGATTTTATAGCCATAATACCGTCATGGTTGGGTTGCACATCACCATCATCAGGCCACATTGCACCGTAATGGTCAGGCTGCACACGACCATCATTGGATTGCATTCCATCATCATGGGGCTACTGTCCATTGTTGGCCTCATTATTGTTGTCGCTCTCTTGGTTAAAACAAAAAGACACATTCATTTAGGGGGCTCAATCAGAGTCTTCAACCTTTATTGAGGTGTCTGATCGCAAAAACGCATCGTTTAGGCCCTCAAAATGACCCTGGAAGTTCAAGAACCAAAAAACTGCTAAAAATAGTAAGTTGCCAAAAATTATTTTGAACTAGTTGGACAAGGTGGCTGGCCACCGATATCCTCCTAGATAAATGCTCCCCCCTTAGCAAGCAATGGTCTCCATTGCGATGAGTGCCCCCATCAGATGAGGAAATTTCAGCTAAATTTGGCCCTGGCTGAGCCACTTTCCTTGGTGTAGGAGTTGCCCTGCTTTGACAACTCGATAAAGATGAATCCTATGCTAGCGAGTGCCCTTGACTTATGTGTCCACGATCTGATCAGTGGATGCATGTTCCATACAATTAGGGTTCAACTATGTTGCTGTCAACTGTTCTTCTATATCCGAGGTGTCCAATAATGGTGGAAAATAAGGTCGAAGGAGGTCCACATTGAATAATGGGTGCAATCCAAGGAATGGGAGAAGGTTGAGCTCAAAAGCATTGTCACCCACAACCTTGGTGATGGTGTAGGGTCCATAATGAAGTGGACAAAGCTTCCGATGAGGCTCTATAAGGCATTCTTTCTACAAGTACAACCAAACTTTGTCTTCCACTTGAAACTGGTGTGGCACCCAGTGTTGAACATGGCGTTGCTTGAACTTGGCATTGGACTTCTGTAAAATATCATGAACCCGTTGGCTTTGTCAGCTCTAATTGGATCATGCGACGAGTCTGCTTGGGTGGCCGCAAGGGATAGTGCAACATCCATGGGACCCAATGGCTGAAATCCCAACCCCACCTGAAAGGGGTTGTGGTCGGTTGAGCTATGTATGGCTCTGTTGTAGCTATGTTGAACATAAGGAAGACTCTTATCCCATATCTGGGGGTGCTTGGAATTGTACATGCGCAGTATGTGCATGGTCATCCAGTTGATGACCTCAATTTGGCCATCCGTCTGGGGGTGGAAGGCAGTGGAATTGGTTAGCTTGGTGTCCAGAAGTGACCAGAGGCTTGACTAGAATGTGATGCGGAACTAGCTATCCCGATCTAAGATAATGGTTTGTGGGATCCAAAAGTGTACCCACACTCGTTCAAAGAAGAGCTTGGCAGTGGCCTCCACTGTGATGCTCTTCTTGCAGGCATCCATAATTGCCATCTTGGAAACGTGATCAACAACCACAAAAACATAGTCATTTCCCCACTTGGTGGACGAAAGGCCTGACATGTAGTCCATAGAGATGGATTCTCAGATCCTATCAGGAGTAGACAGAGGAGTGTACAAGCCTTGTTTCTTAATGCCCAGTTTGGAAATAACATAGGAAGTGTAGGACTAGATATACTTGATGACATCTTATCAAAGTTTCGTCCAGTATAAATGTCACTGCAACACTGCCACTGTCTTTTCCATGCCGAAGTGTCCTGCCACCTGACTCTAGTGGGCTTCCCAAATCAGCTTCACTCGCTCGCTTGATGGAATACATAGATGGCCCAGATGGCACAACAACCTGTCCTGAAGATGGAAATTGGTGACAATTGTGTTTGCGCCCAACATTTGGTAGATTTTGGCGAAGTTGGGATCTGTCTCATAGAGGTGGGGCCATCCGGAGGTCTAGTGACCGCAAGAATTGAGCACTATGGTGAGTGCCGTGACTAGAGGCCAGCTGAGGCAACCAATGACTTGGTTGGTACTTCCTACTGTATACTTGATGTTGAGGTGGAACTGTTGCAAATATGTGGACCACTTCTAATAGCGGTCATTCTGCAATTTTCCTTGTGTCTACATAAACTTCAACGACTTATTATTAATGTGGATGATTGTCTCCTTCCTAAGAATGTAATGCCTCCATTGGTGACAGGATTGCACAATGGAGTACATTTATTTGTCATAAGTTGGGTACTTACAGACGATATCTGATAATGTATCACTATGATAGGCCACAAGGTGGCTGTGGTGAGTGATGAATGTGCCCACAACATAGTTTGAAGCATCTATCTTGATCTCAAAGGGTTTTTGTAGGTCAAGTAATGAAAGCACTAGGCTGGAGCACAAGCACTGCTTCAAATCATCGGACACTTTCCATTGGGACAAGCCCCACACAAATTTTTCCTTACCACAACCTCTGGTTATTTGGCCGAGGGCCCATACAATATGGGAGAATCCCAACATGAACCTTCGATAGAAATTGACAAGGTCTAAGAAGATTCGAAGCTCAGTGAGCGTGGTTGGGGCCGGCTAGTCATGTATGACTTGGATCTTGGTTGGATCAACATACACACCGTGAACATCAACAATGTAGCAGAGGTACTTGACCCTGCCAATGCCGAAGGAGCATTTTTCCAAGTTGACATATAGCTTGTGCAAAACCTGTTGAATATGCTACAAGTGTTTTGCCCAAGTCTTATTGTAGATGAGGATGTCATCTAGATACACCACCACAAAAGAATTAGTGAAAGGACATAAGATATCATCCATCATCCTTATGAAAGTTTCCGAGGCATTTGTCAAACCAAAAGGCATAACCAACCATTCAAAAAGACCTTCTTTTGACTTGAAGGCAGTTTTCCATACATCAGTCAGTTCTATTGGGACCTGATGGTAGCCAGACTTCAGATCAATCTTACTAAAATATTTGGCCCCCTTGATCTGATTGAGGAGATTGTTGATTCAAGGAATTGGATACCGGTTCCCGACTATGATTTTAATTAAGGTTTGGTAATCAATGCAAAGTCGCCAAGTCCCGTCTTTCTTCTGCACCAACACGATTGGGCTTCCATATGGTGATGAGCTGGGTCGGATGTGCCCCTTGTGGAGTAGTTCTTGGATATTACGCTTGATCTCCTCATTTTCTAGAAGCGAGCAATGATAGACTGGCCTATTGGATAGCGGTACGCTGGGGGTTAGATCGATGGCATGCTTGACCTGGCAGTGTAGAGGTACCCTAGTAGGTGATGAGAATATGTCTTTGTATTCTTTCACAATCTTATCCACTTGCTTCTATTGTGTGGAAAGGTCAACCAAAGAGGCCATGGATGTGGCTGCAACCTTTCGCTCACTCTGAGAGTGAATCACGCAGAAGAAAAACTTCCCAGTCTAAGAAATGACCTTCTTGCATTGCTTGGCAGATTAATTTCTTGACGGAGCCATCTAATGGTGTAGGGATGTGGGTACGACATTGTCAGTAGGGATATTTGCTTGACGACCTCTACTGAGATGAATTTATTTTGGCTACCTCTATCAACGATGAAGTGCCTTTTACCCACATCTATGAATGAAATAGGTGCTCGCCTTCCTCTGGCTCATTAGGTTCACCAGGATGGATCTAGGTGGTAGAAATAGTGGCACTGGGTTCCACTTTAATGATCCATCTCCCCTTTTCTAGTTCCGACTTAGATTCAGAATGCATCTGATTCATAGGCTTTTACCTCAACTACCAATGACTACTTTGAGTGGCAATCAACAATGTTATGCTAGGGGCTCTTATGGAAGTCGCACCAATTCTCGGTATCTTTCTTCATCTTCCCATTGTCCTTCTTTGCTTGCGGCTTGGACTGGTTTCCTCGAGGTTTCCCATATTTTCTCTCTTATTTATTCTCCAGGTTTGGGCTTCCATTTCCCTGCTTCTGCTATGAGGGGTTCCTAGACCCAAACTATCGCGTCTTTTGTTTCAACTTCTGCTCGATTTTGACGGCATATCGATAGGTCACACCCAAGGATGAGATGTCCAAAAACTCCATTTTTGTCTAGTTGTATCTATGCTAACCACCATGGTACTTGAGCACCAGATGTCACTCAGAATCTTTGATATCCAACTTGGTGCACAAGGTATGGAAGACATTAGTGAATTCTAACATTGTTTGGTCTCTTTCCTGCCACAATGTTGTCCATCTTGTATACAAGTCGTCATAACTTCCAATAGAGTAGTATTGTTCCTTAATAACATCCCAAAAGGAACTCCAAGTGGGTGAAACTGCAAATCATGTGGATCCCTCTATTTCTTTTTACTCACATAAAGTCTCCCACCAATCTTTGACATGGGGGACGACCTTGAGGAGCGCAAATGTAATCTTTTCTTTATCGGAAAAGTTGTGGACAAAATAATACTCTTCTAGAAGGTTTATCCATTTATCTACGACATCAACATATATTTGACCTTAAAATATAGGAATATCAAAATTTATCTGTACCTTGAAGAGGTTGGCGCCTCCGTTTGAGGTGGATGCGTCGCTTGTCGGTAGTCGTCGAAGGATTTGTGCAAAGCTATCCATTATCTCGTTCCTCTGTCACTCAACAGATTCCTTAAGCAACATTTTGAAAGGATCTCCTGTCCCGTCATATTTCATTTCTTCCACCATGGACGGTTTCTTGGGCGTGTGAGAGCAGTTTCCTAGAGAGAAACAATCTCGAGACCCAACTCTCTATACCCTGACCACGTTGGGGACACGCATTAAAAAAATGACAAGGAGTAGACTGCTCTAATACCAATGATCTAGATTTATGAGTGGAACGAAATGAAACCACAGATTTATAATATTAACATATATACACAGTGAAAAATAACAGAGATACAGTAAAACTTGGCTTCTATTAAATAATAAATATGCTAAAAACTGTAAAATGTAGACTGAAAACAAGCTTGCTAGAATGGTGGCAGCTTATCTCTGAGAAGAGACGTGACAACTACACTCATTGACAAGAAGATAAGTACAATGAGGTTGTGAAGGAATTTTTACAATAAAAAAGAATGCCAAAACCCTAGACATCCAAAAACCTAACCCTAGGAGATGAAGCGCCAAAAGTCACGTGGGCCCCGTTGGGGTAAGTTAGTAGATCAACTTCCCGGGGTCGTAACTTTTGTATACGATATCCATTTAGGGTGCATGATAGCTCGTTGGAATGGTGTTGATGAGGAGATTCATTTAGGGGGCTCAATGAGAGCATTTGTTTATTATTGAGGTGTCTGATCGCGAAAAAGCATCGTTTAGGCCCCCAAAATGGCCCCAAAAGTCCAGGAACCAAAAAACTCCTAAAAATGGTAAGTTGCCAAAAAACGGTTTTGAGCAAGTTAGAAAAGGTGGGTGGACACTGAGATCCTCCTAGATCAATCCTCCCCCATTAGGGATAAATGGTCTCCATTGTGTCGAGTGCTCCCATCAAATGAGGAAATTTCTGCTAAATTTGGCCCCTGGTGAGCCACTTGCCTTGGTGCAGGTGTTGCCCTGCTTTGAAAACTTGATAAAGCTGGATCCTCCACTGGTGAGTGCCCTTGACCTGTGTTTCCATGATGTGATCAGTGGATTCCTATTCCATGCAGTCAGGGTTGAGCTCTATTGGTGTGAGTTGTTCTTCTATCTATGAGGTGTCCAATAATGGTGGAAAATAAGGTCGAAGGAGGTCCACATTGAATATTGGGTGCAAACGAAGGAATGGGGGAAGGTTGAGCTCAAACACATTGTCACCCACAACCTTGGTGATGGTTAAGGGTCCATAATGGAGGGGATGAAGCTTTCGATGAGGCCCTTTAAGAAATTATTTCTACAAGTGCAACCAAACTTTGTCTCCCACCTGAAACTGGTGTGGCACCCGGTGTTGATCGTGGTGTTGCTTATACTTGGCATTGGACTTTTGTAAAATATCCTGAACTTTTTGGCTGATGTGCTGGATCTGCTCAATGAACTGGGTGGCTTTGTCAGCTCCAGTTGGAGCATGCAATGAGTCTGCCTGGTTGGTTTCAAGGGGTAGTGAAACATCCATGGGACCCAATGGTTGAAATCCCAACCCCACGTGAAAGGGGTTGTGGCCGATTGAGATATGAATGGCTCTGTTGTAGTTGTGTTGAAAATAAGGAAGATTCTCATCCCAAGTGCAAGGGTTCTTAGAATTGTACATGCACAATATGTGCATGATCATCCAGTTGACGACCTCGGTTTGAACATCCGTCTAGGGGTGGAGGGCAGTGGACTTGGTGAGCTTGGTGTCTAGAAGTGACTAGAGGCTCGACCAAAATGTGTCGAGGAACCGACTATCTCGATATGAGATAATGGTTTGTGGGATCCCAAAGTGTACCCACACTCGTTCAAAGAAGAGCTTAGTAGTGGCCTCCAATGTGATGATCTTCTTGCAAGCGGCCATAATCGCCATCTTGGAAAAGCAACAACCAAAAAAACACAGTCATTTTCCCACTTGGGTGATGGAAGGCCCAAAATGTAGTCCACCGAGATGGATTCCAAGGGCATGTCAGGAGTAGGTAGAAGAGTGTATAGGCCTTGCTTCTTAATGTCCGGTTTGGCAATAGTGCAGACAATGCAGGACCAAATATACTTGCTGACATCCTGTCGAAGTTTTGACTAGCAGAAATGTCACTGCAACACTGCCACTATCTTTTCCACACCGAAGTCCTGCCACTCGACTGTAGTGGGATTCCCAAATCATCTTCAATTGCATGCTTGATGGAACGCATATATGGCCTAGATGGAAAAACAACCCATC
>ML787420.1:357307-383738 GCA_009831015.1 Picea engelmannii
TAATGGCTCCGTTGGCCAATCTAAAAGTCCTAGAAGAAACAAATAAAATAAATAAAAGAGTTGAAATAACTAACTAATTACTAAACACTATATATATATGTACATGTGTTCTAATGTAACTGTAGTAGTTGTATTTAAGCAGATGATATACAAGTCTCGTTTATTTACATGATTTACAATATGCAAGTTTTAATCAAAACTTACGAAAATCGATGTGAAAAATGATTGCTTCTACGAAGCAGATAAAGAAAACACATAAAAATATTTATTATTTTTCTTTTATAAATTTAAAGAATCTTGCAAAAACAGTTAATGAAACATGAACACGTGGATAGTCAAAGCTGAACCATACATTCTAGTTTCAATGATATGTAAATGACAGAAAAATACAAAGAAGCTATCATGCCAGTGAATTAGTGAGGTGTATCCAAGCATCTGCATGAATGGTGAACATCCAACTGCCATGTCCAAGAGAGAAATCTTCAATGAACCTTATGACTGTTCTAAATAAATTCAGAACATGTATTGGTAGCTTAGGTTTTAATGACAGAAAATGAAACAAAAACATAAACCTGTGATCTCATAATTATACATGATTACAACAAGATAAATTTGGAAGCAATCTATTCATTTTATCATTCAATTTAAAACTCAAAGATAAATCTCATTATTTAAATCAAAGATATAATCACAGCATTTGTATTTTGATGAAGCAACTGATAGATGGTATTTATAATATAAACCTCCTACACATCACAKATCATTTAATCTAAAGATATCAGACCTGCACATGTAACRGGATTAAAAAAACATAAATAACAACATTATAAACAAAAGGCTAAAGCCAAAATGCATATATGTCGTTTTATTAAGTTTTTGGAATCACTTGTCCATTCTGTAGTCCTGGAAGAATTTTTTTGGATAATAGATTTTAAAGATTGGAAAAATTAATACATAAATGATAATAATTAATCATGTATTGATAAAAAAGACAAAAGTTATTTAAATCAATGCATAATCAATTATTCAAAGAATATGAAGATATTATAATGAAAATAAAACCATTTTACTCACAGGACAAAAGCCATTAAGCAACCTGGAATTCCATATTCTTCTTTAAAAATACTCGTCCATTCTCTCAAAGATTCCAGCCATCCATTACTCCATTTGAAAATAAATAAAAAGTTTACAAAAACAATAATATACAAAATATAAAGGATTGAAATCCTCCTTTCCAATTCTTGGATCCTAGTGGCTCTGAACTTTCTCATATATTTATACAATGAATGAACAGTCTGGGCGTCACTATTAATTTTCGCCACCTGAAATTTGTCTCGTAAAAAGACATCAATATCTCTCAAATCGTGCATTTTTTTTGGGAAAATCTCTATGAGGAAGGTAAATGGGTCCATTTGGGTTTTGGGTTTTCAACCGTTTCTTCAAATTCCTCACGGTTTGGCTGCAATCAGTTCTGCAAAATCGTTTGTCTGATCTTGACGCCTTTCCAAATTTTATCTGTTGTTGATCATAAAATTATTTGTAGCAATCCAAAATTATTTTTGGATCAATCATATTGAACGTATTTGAATAATAAAATCAAACCATGATCAGATCCGAATCAAATATTTGATAATAGAAACTTGTGAAACAAAAAGAAACCTAAATTAATAACCTAAAAATTGTGAATAAAACAAAATCTATAAAAAAAAATGAATTTAAACTAACTATAATTTATAAACAAACATTGTTTATAATTTGCTTTCAAATATGATCTAGAAGCTTCAAGTTAATGGAGAAAAAATATTAATTTTAGTTTTTTACAAAATCAAACAAATGATAGATAATTCTTTTATTTGGTTTATTATTATTATTATGAGATGCAAAATGAAAAAAAAAATTAAATGATTTTATGAAAATGATAAACCAACCAAGATATTATTTGATGAAGTATTGAATGCATTATTCAAAATAGTCAAACTTGCTAATGAGCAAAAGAATGAACACATAATCATAATTTAAACGAAAGTAAACGTTTGATAAAAATTAACGTTTTTGTTTAAATTGAGATTTTTATGCTCGTTTCTAACTTTTGACATATACTCTTGTAATGAATGTCTCATACTATAGTGAATGTCTTAAGTTTGTCTCAAAGTAAGCCAAGATATGAAACTATTTGAAAAAGTTGATTCTGTAGCTCATTATAATTATCAAGATTCTAATGGGGGCCCTTTAAATTTTGTAAAAAATTAGGGAGAGTTGTTGGAGCCCAACACAACCCACAAGCTAAAATTTTATCACAACTACTTGGATATGTTTCCTCAACGACCTCCAAATTTCGCGGTTTGAATCATTCTAGAAAAAAAGTTATTGCAAAAATGGTGAGATGACCTATAAATAACATACCTTAGAAAACATCATCAAAAGAATTTGTCCTCCCTTGAATTTGGCCTTCTTTACTTCACCTTCCCTTTGAAATTCACCTTAGATATCCTTTGGTTACCTCAGTCACATGTGGATATTCAATATGCTCAAGTGTAATTAAATGAGAGACCCTTGCCTCTTATTTATACTTTTATGTAGCTTCTTTAAGGGGTTATCTTCTAACCATCTTAAACCACTTTCCTTATTTTAGGGCTAACCCACTTTTAAGCACTTGTCCGCTTACTAATTTCTCCATTAAATTTATTATTTAAATAATTTATTTTGTATCCACTTTGACTTATAGTACACTCATCACCTCACTTTATTATTTAAATCATTTCTTCTTTGCAACCACTTTGATTACTTTGACCTTTTGGGGCTTCTAGATGATTCATGAGGGTTCTCCAACTTCACATGGCCATAACTCTCTAACCGTGAGGAGTTATGTGACGTTGCACATACCACTGTAAATGGCATGACATGTACTATCCATCTAGAACAATCTTACCTTCAAATATATTAAAACTCATTCAAACAAACTTGGGTCCATTACCCAAACCTTTGTGCTACTGAAATTCGCTACTAGACTTTCTTCAAGGGTTGACATCAATGAAAACCAACTCAAATAATCAACATATTGTTAGTTTTTAACCTTTTCAAAGGATGGTGCCTTCCCACGATCACCCTACCATAATATAAGAAACGTGACATAATAAAATGTTACATTATAATATGAGAAGCATGGGATATGAAAATGAATGTTAAAGATAAAAAATAAGAATAATTAAATAGAGGTTGGTTGAAGTTATGGTGTCAACATATATATTATACAATGGATGAACATCCATTTTCATTCATATTCCTATGAACACCATTCATATGTGCATAATTTGTCTAAAGACATAACTCTGTTGTAAATGCAAAAAAAAGAAAAAAACATAAAAAACAAAATGCATGAAACCGAGCCATGATGAAACATGCACGCCCATATCTTAACACACCTTCAATTTGAGCGATTCAAGTTTTTGAGGGTGTCTTAGGTTATTTTACATTTGTTTTCATATTTAGTATTGTGTTTGGAAACATAAAAGTGGTTGTTGTGTAAAAGAGGCAAAATCTACTTTGTAAATTGAGAGACCAAATCAATAGAAAGTGCCCTAATGGAAATGCATGCACATGCTTCTACATAGCTCCAAATTTATTGATCTAATTTTTGGAGTAAAGTTAATAACATTCTGAATCTATCTCTATCATCTAGAGTGCATTTTCAAATGAAAAAGGACTTCTACCTGGAACCCAAATTCAATACCTTTTGTAAATTGAAGGCTAAAACTAGATTACTATAAAATGCATGGCTAAGAATCACATGACCTCCAAATTGAGTGATAAAAGTTGTGGAGTTTGTATTTTATCATTTTACATATATTAATACTTTGGTTTTGCATTTTGAAACAAAAAATCTTCTACTATGCGTAAAGGTTAAAATCTGCTTTGTAAATGCAAAAAATGCATAAAGCGGAAAATGCTTAAAAATGCATAAAACTAGGGCATGATGAAATGCATGGTCAGGTCTTAATACACTTGCAATTCCCATATATATCAAACATATGGAATTTAAAGGGGATGGATGGATGGATTTAGAATAACAATACAGTAAAACATACAAGTTATTCATATTACAACTTCATAAAACACTTAGGACAACTTAATGCTTAATACATTCAGCTATATCATAATATTTCTACATTCATTCAGTCATATCAAACATACAAGGGAAAAATTGGTAATTTGTTATCAATTCATTTACAATCACATTAAAAACACCATACATTCACAATGAATATGATGCCAATTCATGCCTAAGGCTTATATTAATGAGCAAATTAGATCTATGATGTCTGAAGAATAGGTATGACTTTACATGGAGAGTACAATGGAGTACAATATAAAATTACAGACTGATATGATGATGGTGAATGAATATCTATAGGCCCTCCGTCCTCTTCTCATAATATATCTCTTCCTCTGTGAGCTCTGTTGATCTGGCAAACTTGACAACAAGTTACACTATGATTCCCAAAATTGTTGACTCATCGATAATGCACCTTGTTTCTCCTTCGTAGATTCATTTGCACGCAAAACAACTTCGTTAAATGCATTATTGCTTATTTAATCTCGAAAGGCTTTTACCTTGGTAAAAATTAATGTACATGAAAAATTACTCAGTAAAATCTTCCCTTAGGGAGCTAGGCAGGTGCCACTCGATTCACCTTGTCTTCCCAATGGTAACTTAACAAATCGACACATTCTTTTCCAATATTTTCCCATTTGATACTTATGATCATTCAAGTTTCTTACCACCTCATCCAAATTAGTGTATTGCTCATAAACTAAGAGAGGTAATTTCCTAAAAATCATTTTCAAATTGTGCAATAGCTCAAAATCCCCCACCAACAATTCTACTACATATTGCCCCTTCAAACTGCCATCAAGCTTTTCTAACTTGTTGTCACTATTCCTCCTATGTTCTATTAGCTTCTGATAATTGTTCATTGGATACAAATACCCATTTACATTTCTTAATGATGCTAATCCATGCTTGATGACATCACTAAAAATCTTCTTAAAAGTAAAGATTTCCCTCATAAGTTCACGCCACTTAGTTTCCTCATTTTGCAACGATATCCTTTTTGTAATGACTCTTTTAGCATCCATTACAATGATAGTTCCGTCATTGACTTGAAAATCCTTTAACTTCTCTTTAGTTCCATGTTCAAGAACTTTATTATATCAGCTGCCAAATCAAGTTTATTCTCTAACTCATTTGTTGTTCCTTTTATGTCTTTCAAGACTACAGTAATTAGATCAAGCTCATCCTACACCAAGGTAAAAGAAGACCAATTCTTAAAAATCATGTTGTCTATATCATCCCAAATGATATGCTTATCTCATTCCAGGGATGGTCTCTCTAACACCCTCGCCTTCATTTTATTTGTTTCCTTCTGAGCTTCCTCTTTAGCATTGATTTGTACTAAACATAATTCTCTGCTCTTCACCTGATATTCTAGTTATGCTACCTTAGAATCTCTTTGTTTGAGCTGCATTTTCACAGTGTTTAAGTGGATCTCCTTCACACTCAAATCAACCATGAATTTTGATAATCCCTATGTTGGGTCTAATGGAGCAGTTTGCACAGTATATGACTTGGTTGTTTGCAATCGTTTAGTTTGTTGGTCTTTCAAGGTTTTAATTTCATCTTTTAGGAATTCTATGATTTTTTTACTTTTCAATAATTGTTGGTAAAGCTACTCCTTTTCCTCATGACTAGTTTGCATCTTTAGGGTTTGAACATGTTGTACATCATGAACATTTATCTTTTTCTTAAGGATCTTAATCTCATTATCCTTTTCTTTGATTAGGTATCCTACAACAATTATATTTTTAGAATCTACTTCTAGGGAAAAAATCTTCCTCTCCAACTCATTAATTTGAATTCTATTGGCTTTAGTGGACACCCTCTCTTGCTTCAACTACTTCACTATTTTGATTACCATATTTTTCATCTTCCTCTCACTGGCAGAGGATTGCAAGACCCCTCTATACAACATATCACTTGTTTGTTGGTGCAATTCAGTCATATCCATAAGGTGGATATCCTGAAGCTTTACTCTCATTTGAGTGGCTTTGTAATCTGTAAGAAAAAGAGGCTTAAGTATGTTTGACTCTAGTAAAACCAAATTGAATATACCATGTTGGTAATCCACAATAGATAGTAATTTTGTTTGAGTTGTGTTTTCTTCCCAAGCCCGAGGATACATTTCCTTTTTAACCCCTTGATTTTTTCTCTTGATATCCAAATACTATGAAAAGAATGAGGACTCCTTATCATATGTTCCTTTAGTTGTAGAGGTCTATGAAATTTTTGGTGTTGACAATAGAGCTGAAGTGAGATGGTCAACAATGATAGTAGGTCCCTTTGAGGCTGAACTAGCTTCACTTGATCCTTGTCTGATTTGCAATATACCTTTCACTTCTCCTGTAAACTCAGCTAAGAACCCCTCTAAGTCTAATTCTTCATCACCTTTATTCTTTTTTCTTAGCTACTCACTCAACTGATCATCAATATCCATTTCAGATTGCATGTTTGAAAATGTCCTCTTTCCAATTTGTAATTTTTGTTTCTGAGAAGTTTGAATTACATTGGATTGGTCCATTGATTGAGTGGTAGTTTGATTTTGGGCCTTTGCTTCTAGAATATGCTTAACATCTTCCCACGAATTCAAGTTAACAATTGTTTCCATTACAAGATTTGGAAGATGCTTGTACATGGTCCTTTTGACTACAATCACACCATGTGGGTCATACACCGGCTCGAGCTTACATCGAGCACCATTTCGACAAAGCATCACTACTAAGCGATATATATATATGTATCAATCCAAGGAGAATGATGGGGGATGGGGGAACCAATGAATTTCACTTGCTATGATCCATTTGTTGTAGCATTTCTTCTATAACAACTAGAGAAATTCTAACATTGACCAAGAAAGGGCCAACCTCTTAAGGCAACTTGAAAGTGATGGCCTCAATACATTGGGAAAAATGAAATTGATCTAAAATGAGATTCTATCTGATGTATTCCAAAGCAAATATTCTCGAAGTTAGAAAAATTGACAGCTTGTATGACTCATGTTCAAAACCATATACTCTAATGATGGTGTGATCTTCAGACACGTACCAATCTCCTAATCTAGTATATTTGCTCAGATGTAGTATCTTTTTAAACTCACGAAACATCCTAGGAGGATGAGTGCCATGGAGCATAATGTAGCATGCATTCATGAACTTGTTCACATAAAGGTTGAAACCTTTATTTTGGTCTCGTTTCATCACCTCCCGAGTCCACTCAATTAATGGCTTGGTTTTACCTGAATCGCCTATTGTTTTGATTCCAAAATCTCTCAAAAAAGGAAGAATTATTGAATAATATGAGGTGCACCAAGTAGGCCTGATATCTAAAAGACTTAGTGATGTGGAAATTTGACAATTGGAAGCTTATGAATTTCTGTAGGAACTGACAACAATCAAATTTTGTGAGAGTGATTGACTCTAGTAGACATAAGACATAAATAAACCCTAAAATGGTCTCATCCATTGATCTATCATGTTCATAGCCTAAAAATCGAAACAACATGGCAATAGCCCGCCTAGTTAGTTTAGGAAAGATAGTGGATTTGAAAGGAGGTGAACCATTTGGTAATGGGGAATTTGGGGCTAATAGATTACTCAACAACTTCTCTTTTTCAGACTGTGATAATGCTTGGTACTTAGAGTCAAGCTCATCATCATCCATGGTTTCATATACAACATGGTTTGAAATTTGGAGCATTTGGGCAATGTATTATTTACTTATTTCACCGACTATCCTAGAATCATGTACATAAATTATTTGTTGCCTATCCATCTGGTAATTGACAACACACCAATTGATTAATTCTGGGAAGTGATAAGTTTGTAGAACAATTTATCTGTCCATGTTTGATTCCATAAGTTCAAGTAGTTTCAACCATTGTTAGCGTCAATCTGGGCTCTCTGGATTAATTGGTGAAGGTCAGTGAAAGACAAAGCATGGTTGAAAACATCCCTTTCCCTGTCCTCCAAGTGGTCATCAAATACAATTATTTTCTTGGATGCTCAAATTTCGCCAAGGTTTGATTTAGTGGCCATTTGATTACTTTTAGGGGAAAAAGACTAACTACCTTTATCCATCTATGCTTATTTTAAACAATACAAACTCACTTGAAATAAGGAAATGGGAGCACTACCCAAACTTATTTGTCGAAGGATAATTTGACTGCTTTTACTTGAGTCTACTGTACTCATAACAATGTTTACCATGTGCGTTTACCTCATTTTCTTCAGGGTTGTTACCCACCAAGTTCCACTAGGATGGACTTACAATTGAACCACCAAAGATTGAACAAAAAATTGTTCTGAATCAGAGTTCATAAGTCTAACTGACCACTATGGTCCCTTTTCTTCTTCTTCTTCATGACCACATTTCCATACCTCTATTAGGGAATTGTAAAAATATTAATTTATCATGATAAACTTGTAAAATGATTAGCCTCCTAAGACTTAATTATGAGTGCATTACTCTACAATGTTTTTTTTACTTACTAATTATTTCTTGCTTGAATTTTTTTAAGCGAGTTATAGTTTTTGAGTTTTTCCACTCATTTCCTCCAAAGTTGGAGTGTGTATTGATGGTTAGGCCTTAGTAAGATGATTTAAGTCTAGTTTCTAATGTATATTACCATGCTAATCATCCTCCTAGGGTCTAATGGAAATGCACCATGTCTCAGGTTTTTTAATGTTTTATGCAAATAAAAAATTTCCCACAAAAATGAGATATTTTAGTTGTAAATAATTCGTAAGTTAAATAAGTGGTAATAGGAAGCATTATATGCCTTGGGGGTATTATTTTTCACACTCAGAATACCCACTTTACCTATGTACCCACTTTGTGAGTGAAATTACTGATTTTTAATCACTTAAAATTAATTTTACTCACAAAAAGTCAATAAAAGACAAAAAATCAGCAAATGCTATTTTTTGGGAAACATGTCGGAGACATGTTTTTAATTAACTCGCCCATTCTATGAGTTCACTGGGCCTTGTTGGCACCCAATACTGAGTTAAGAGTGAGTTTGGGTATGAGTTGTGGCATAGAGAGAGGATTCCCATGAGAAGGTGCATCACTCTTGAGGAGATGTGGCCCATGCTTAGAGATGGTTTCCCACCTCTTGAGAGGTGGCAACCTCTCCTTCCTCCCACCTCTCACACATGACGACTTGTTGTAGTTAGATGGGATGTGGCAGACACAAACCCACACTTTACACATATTTCGCTCACATGTGGTGCACCCTCCTTCTCCAAGTGGTGCGTCCTCCTCCCTTGGAAATTCCACCCAATGTGCTATATATTGAAGGATCTCTCCCTTTGTCAAACTAGAATTTGAGACCTGGGGTTATGCTGTTGTAATGATTTCAAGCTTTGTGGAATAAATAATTGAAGACTTTGGAGGTCATACTTGTGGTTTTGTGCAAATGTGTGGATGCCAATTGTTCCATTTGATGTGTTGAGGTTATGGTAAATTTGTTTCTTGCAATTATTTTGTTCATTTGTCCTTGAATAACAAGATATTAGAGAGCCAACTTGCATTTCTAAATCTTATTATTTCTAACATATTTGATCTATGATTTCATGCTCTTCTAGTTTGATTGATGTGTTTTCTAGTTCTTATGTGTAGGAAGTGGGTGCACTCACCTTTGACGAAGTTCTTTGCAGGATCATTCCAAGTTTGCAGGGCCTTTGGATTGAAGGAGTGGAGAGCTCTAGTTTGAGTCTCCAATATCTTCAATTTCCTTCTATCAAAACAATTTCTGCCTACAATACACCAAGAGGACTCCATAGCCCAAGATATGTTTCCATTTGACATTGTTTTCTCTCTTTCTCAACAAGTTCAAATATTTTATGGTTACCCTTTTATTTGCACACAAGATCTAAATATTTTGTATTCTTTCAAAGTTAAATGTAAATCAAGAATTGTTTGCATGCATAGATAAGTTAGAGCTATTTTGTGCCTTTCAAAGTCTCATTATTTCAAGTAGATCCAACATGTTAGACTTTATCTTTTAGCAAGTTTTAGAGAAATATTTTAGATGGATGAAAGTTAGTCTAGTTTCTAGAGCATTCATTTTATATCTATCATTCTAAATGCCATTAGTTTGCTGTCCTAAAACAACAAACCAAAGACCCTAAGGAAACAAGTTTTCTAGCTTGCTTTCCTTAGTTGATTTTTGCTAGTTTTTTTTTATAGTTTTAACTTAGAATATTTTTTGGGTTTCTCTAATACTGTCCAAAGACACTTCTAAAGTGTTTTTGGGCATCTTTTAGTCTTTCTTGCTTGCTGTTTTGTGCAGGTTGGTGAACGGATAAGAGGACACTCTGTCTGATTTTGGTGGATTTGAACCATCTAAGACCCCCGAGAGCACCCCATTCATCAACAAACTTACTGAAAAATTGTTAATGCTTGTGATCCCCCTAATGAATTATCATAAGTATTCCTAAACAAAAATATTGTAAATCTCATTAATAAAATCGATGTGCTACACAATGCCCACTCTTCATTCCCCCTGCGGGAATGATGTCCTTTTGTGTGATTGGCATTTTTTGCATTTTGACTTATGTTCTCAATTTTCACTAAGTTAAGAAGCTAAAATAAACAATAAAATCATTCACAACAATGCAAAACATTTATAATAGATTTCAATTTCTTAGATTAGCTTAGTTACATTTCATTTTGTAGAGTAAATTTCAATCTCTAAATTAGTTTCAATTTCTGCAATTTGTTTTTAGTATTTCAAGTTGGAAAATAAACCATCTCCTCAACTCCCGCTGGTATTGTTCCTGACCCTTCCACTGCGAGCTTAGTCTCGATCTCTGTAAGTAAGTTTTATATAGAACGAGGATTGGTCAGTGCAAAATAGTTTTAATTAGGGAAATCCATTAGTTGCTATTGTTCAGTTGGAAATTGAAGATAGTTTGTGTGTGAAGTCAGATGAGCCCTCTTTGAACTTAGTTCTCCCCATGTTGTACCTCCGACATTCTCTTGAACATGTGTGTGAAGTCAAAGGGATATCCTCCCTGTTGGATCTCCGACATAGTTCAATATCCAATCTAAGTGATAGCCTCTAAGGGGCCACACCTAGATTAGATTTGTTTTATTGTTTTCACTTTGCACACATATCACTTAGTCGCTTGCACTCACAACAACCAATCCACTTAACAAACTCATATATTTTTTTTATAAGAGCACTTGTAGTACAATCTCCATTTCGGCAACATTACATACATCTTGCAATATCTACATTATTAGCATTGATCTACATTTCAATATTTTCTTATCATTTCCTTTCAGGCAGTTGTATCTAATTTCAAAGTTATATCATTTATATGCAAGTATCTTGTATGCGTTACTTCTTTGTTATAAAACAATTTCCTTTGATGTGCCATATATGCTACTAGTTTAGAGTTACTTGCATCTTGCTCTTGTTTTTAATAAATTCTTAGATTTCATTTTGTACTTAGCATAATTCAAACCTTATATTCTTTTATTAGGGACAACCCCCCTCGACTTCACTAGGAGTTTCCCTAAACGGAGGAGTTGAGGATCAAGTGACAACACCTTGACTTGAGACTTACCCCCAAGGACACACCGAGTTGATTGAGGATTTCTTCCACGTTACTCGAGGTGTGTATAAGGTGACAATAGGGGTAATTGTTTTAAACTTAAAAAAAAAACTTTGGATTACATTGATGCAACACATTATTTGTTTCACTTACATCACTGTGGCACCTACCATCAATTCATGCATTTCGAGGGTGATCTTGTTAGGAAATTTGATTTCCATGCTAAACCTTCTTAGAAGAGAGGAAGATAGATTTAAGCTAGAAAATATATGACAAAGAAAACACACAGTACATAGATATTTTACCCTGGAAAACCAAACGGGAAAATCGACATTCCTTGAGAGTGTTTCTCTCTTGTTGTCTTATTCATTCATAATAAAAGGTTACATGCCTAACCTTGGTCTACACCTAGGACACAATTTACATCATACCCTCTTGATTTACACAAGAACAACCTTGTCTCCAATTTGGCTTACATCTACATGACCGACAACCTCATGATTATTGATTGAGTAAGCTTCTACACTATTAAAACACGCCTTATTTATAGGCTTTACAGTAGGAAAAACCCTAAATAAAGGCGCCCAAAAATGGTTACAGATCCGCACAGATCATTGGCTACAAATATCGCGAATCTTGGGTTTCTGTTATAGTCGATTACCAGTCAACCTCCATTCGGTCTTTAGTCACTTGCCACATGACCGCTTGTCGAGCTCTTGTTTGTTGACCTCTTTGAATTGTTATCGATTACTTCGACTTTAACTTTCCTGGTCGAGCAATTCGACCTCCACTTTCACTGCCAGTCGATCCACCTAGACTCAACTTTTATTGCAAAAAATATAAAAACCCAACATTCTCCCACTTGTGGTCTTTTTTGATTTACCAAGAGTGTCCTGAACTTTTGTTCATAGACCTAAGGAAACAATACCCATTGCCTCTCTGCACCAAGAGAACTTCACAAAACTCACATAATTGGTCAAAGAGTCTATTATTTTTTCCAATGTGTCTACTTTCTCCAGTAGCACCTTGTTGTTTTTCACCATGTCTCTTACAAAATGATATTACGCATCAATATTCTTAGTCTTAGAATGATAAGTTGGGTTCTTTTCCAGAAATATTGTGCTTTGACTATCACAATTTATCTTCATAGCTCTCTGCTCAAACCCGATTCCTGAACACAGTCGTTGTAGCCATACCACTTCTTTACTTCAATGAGTGGCTACCATTTATTCAACTTATGTTGTTGACAAGGATACAACCACCTATCGTTTACTCATCCAGCTAATTGCTCCACCAAACATCTTGAACACATATCCACTGGTTGACCTTCGTCGATCCAGAGCACCAGCCCAGTCGACGTCGACAAATCCATGTACATTTACTTCAATGTCAACTCCAGGTTTCCCTTAGTAGCATATAGCATAGTCTTTTGTGCCACACAAATACTTGAATACTCTCTTGATAATTGTCCAATGCTTCTTTTCAGGTGTTGAAATGTATTTTCTCAACACTCCCACTGCATGGGAAATGTTTGGTCAAGTGAAAACCATTGTATACATTAGACTACCAACAACACTTTCATAGGGGACACATGCCATATCCTCTATTTCTTCCCGTGTATTTGGACACTGTTCAATAGTTAGCCTTGCTCCCACATAAATTTGCACCTTTGCAGGTTTACAATCCTACATGTTGAAATATTTCAAAATTGATTCAATATATTTCTTCTGATTCAACCAGAGCTTTCTAGYTGCTCAATCTCTCTTGATATCCATTACCATAATGAAGTTCACTGCACTGAGGTCCTTGATGTCGAACTTGGAGGATAGCTGCTTCTTCAACATGTTGTCAACATACATGTTGAAGTTCACTGCACTGAGGTCTGATCAACAACATGTTGTCGACATACATGAAACACCCACCTTCCTTTTTGGAATATATGYAGTGATCAACTTTACTTCTCACAAATCCCAAACTAAGGATTTATGTGTCGAAATTTTGATACCACATCCTTGGTGATTTCTTTAGACTATAAAGGGATATTTTCAATCTGCACACCAAATCTTTCTTTCCCCTTACTACAAATCCTTCAGGCTATTTCATGTAGATTTATTCTTCCAGGTCCCCATGTAGGAACACTATATTCACATCCATATGTTCTATTTCTAGATCAAATGCTACAACAAGAGACATTAGTACTATAATGGACGTTAATTTTGTAACAAGGGAAGAAATCTCACTGAAGTTGACTCCTTCGACTTGGGAATATTCTTTTGCTACTAGTCGAGCTTTGAATTTATCGACTTGACCTGCTGCGTTCATCTTCTTCTTGAATACCCACTTGCTATCGATGAGATTCTTCCACTAGGAAATTCAACTAAATCCCACGTCTCATTCTTATGCAAGGATTCCATTTCATTAACCACGACGTCCTTCCAGAGTCTACCCTCTTCCAAGTCGACTGCCTCTTTGGATGACTTGGGCTCCTCATCAATGGTAGTTAAAACAAATTGGGAACGAAAGTCGGGTAGACTATACTTTTCGACTGGTTTTCTTACACGTTCAAACCTCCTTACAACTAGGGTCAATTGTTCCACCTCTTCATCTAATTCAGTTGACTCATCTGAATCATCTTGTTCTTCGTTCCTTAGTTCAAACCTCACCTTCTCTGGATTATTCTTTGTCTGAACCACTTCATACTTGAAATTTATTCTAACTTCTCTGAAGACCACATCTTGATTGTACACTGTTCTCCTTGATGTAGGATCCCAAAAATTATATCCTTTCATTCCTTCTTTATATCCAATGAAAATACATTTGACTGCCTTCTTGTCCAACTTGCTTCTCTTTTCCTTGGGAACATGCACAAATGCATCACAACCAAATAATTTGAGATGTGAAACCGAAGGCTTCTTACTAGGCCATACCTCATGTGGAGTCAAGTCAACTAATTCCAACGAAGGAGACATATTCACCAAATGTTTTGTAGTGTCGACTGCCTCTGCCCAAAATTCTTGTGCTAGCCGAACACCATTGAGCATGCTCCTTGCCTTGCCCATCAATGTTCTGTTCATTTCATTGACAACTTCGTTTTTTTGTGGGGTATATGGTGTGGTATTTTTATGTGCTGTGCTACACTGCTTGTAGAATTACTCAAACTCCTTTCCACATAATTCACCACCATTGTCAGTTCTCAACACCTTAATATTATTATCTGTTTGGTTTTCCATTAGAGATTTAAACTCTTTGAATTTATTAAAAACCTCTAATTGATTCCTTAGGAAATATCATGTATTCCTAGAAAAATCATCTATGAAGGAGATATAATACATGGATCCACCAAGTGAATGCATTGAAACAGGGCCAAACACATCACTATGAACCAATTCTAGAATCCCCTTTGCCCTTGTTTCTCTAGATGGGAACCTCACCCGACTTTGTTTTCCATATATGCAATGTTCACAAAAAATGAATTCTAAATTACATTTAGGAAAATATTCAACCATAATTTTTTTATGCATAGCTCAAAGTCCTTTTTCTCCAATGTGTCCCATCCTCTCATGCCATAGCATGGTCAGGTAGACTTGATGAAGACTCGTCGAGTTGGTTTGAATCGACTCAGCTAAGATGAGTCGAGTCGACTTCAAGAATAAAAATGCTATTGTATTCAATCGAGTCGACATTCCCTAACAACTTCAATAGGGTTCCAATCCGAACTCCTTTCATTAAGACCATCACACCTTTGACCATTTTTCATGTATCCTTCTGAAATAAAGTGTGCACTCTTGCATCACTCATCTTGCTAATATATATCAGGTTTTTTACTAAACTCGGAATATGTAGCACACCTGGAAGGGTTCTACTCCTCTCATCTGCAATATCATTTGGAATCTTCCTCGTCCAACAATTTTGGTTGTCGATTCTTCCCCCAAGAACACATCCCCTCCTTCATATCATTAAGATTCACAAAACCATTATCTATGTGGTGTCATATGATAGGATTCTCCTAAATCGATCAACCGAACATCTTGATGCGACTGTGTATTGGTTGACATTAGATATGCATTGCCTCCTTTATTTGGAGTAGCCTGTCTCTCAGTCGACTGCTTCTCATTGGATCTTTTACTGACTACCATTGCCTTCGACTTGCATTATTTTTTATAATGTCCAACTTTATTGCATTTCCAACATCTTCTTGTCGACTGAACATGGGATTTAGATATACCCTTTGACTTAGAATTTCTACAGGAGAATTTGCCTTTATCTCTGTCAATTAGTCGACCTCTCGCCAATAATGCATCTTTAATCGATCCTTCCATGCTATTTCTTCTCATTTCTTTTGATAGTAGAGAAGAAACCATGCCTTATAACACTAATGTGGTTGAATTACTCCCTATAGCCATGACTAAGCTATCCCAAGAGTTTGACAAAGAACATAATAGGATAATACATTTCTCCTCCTTAGTGATTTTCATATCCACAGAATATAACTGGCTTATTATGGTATTAAACACATTTAAATGCTCAGTTACTGAACTTCCCTCACTCATCCTCAGAAGATAAGTTTATTTCTAAGGAATAACTTATTTACTAGGGATTTCGACTGGTACAAGCTTCCCAACTTGTCCCACAATTTCTTGGACAACTATTCATCTGAGAAATTCAACAACACCAAATCTGAAAAACACAACCGAATCGTACTCCTTGCCCTCTCGAGTTTCTCCAATTCTTCCTTCAACATACCTGTCAGAATGGTACCTGGACAGACTATTGCCCATTCTTCTCAATCTCCAAGGAGATCTTCAATTTTAAGCTTCAAAATCTCAAAATTGTGGCCATTGAATTTTTCCGATCTCTATTATGAAGCTACTTGCCATTCTTTAAGCGCAACTTTTAAAGATCTCGGATTCATGACTCTTAATTGAACTAGGGTTTAACTCAGATCCAAGGTTGTTAAACTAAGCTCTAATACCACATGTTAGGAAATTATACTTCCATGATAAACCTTCACATAAGAGAGGAGGATATATTTAAGCTAGAAAATAAATGACAAAGCAAACACATAGTACACAAAGATTTGACCTTGGAAACCCGAACGGGAAAAAAAACATTCCTTGAGTGTCTTTCTCTGTTGTTGTCTTATTCATTCAGAATAAAAGGTTGCATGCCTAACCTTGGTATACACCTAAGACACAATCAACATCATACCCTCTTTCTTTACACAAGAAATAACCTATAGCCAATTCATCTTACATCTACATGACTAACAACCTCACGATTATTGATTAATTAAGCTTCTAGAATATTACAACACGCCTTATTTATAGGCTTTACAGTAGGAAAAACCCTAAACAAAGGTGCCGAAAAATGGTTACAGATCCACCCAGATCATTGGCTACAAATCCCGCGAATCTAGGTATTCTGTTACAGTCCACTACCTGTTGACCTTCACTCGGTCTTTAGCCAGTTGCCACACAAGTGCCTATCAACCTCTTGTCAACCGACCTCTTCAACTTGCCATCAATTACTTTGACTTCGACTTTCCTGGTTGAACACTTCAAACTCAACTTTCACTGCTAGTCAATCCACCTCGAATTGACTTTCACTGCAAAGAATATAACAACCCAATAGACATAAAGTGGTTTCATAATTTCACCCCTGCATATGAAAATGAATAAGGTGATGACACATTATCACCTGTTAATACTGTTGAAAAGTCAATAAGAAATGTGTGTCTAATTTATTTTTCCCTTAAATAAATTGGACAATAAATATTAATCTATTATCTCATAATTACTTGAAATAATTAACTAAAATGGCAAATCAGTTAACTATAGGAAATTCGAGTTAAAAGGTTGACTGGTAGGATAGGAAATTCGAATTAGTTATAACTGAGTGATTTGGAGTTGTAACATAATTATAAGTGTAGTTATGTGAGTTGTAAAGTAGTTTAACTCGGTTAAGTGAGTTAATCTCAGTTGTACTAGTTGTAACTGAACTTACACTAGTGAGAGTTCAGTGAATTAATTATTAATTAATTCACAATCAATGATCTCATATGAAACCAAAGATTTACCACTGTTAACTACATGTATGTCAAATCCAGTGGAGACCCAGTTGAGATAACAGGTGAAAGGGACAGTTTGGCTATCAATTGTGATTTGAGTCAAGTGCATTGATGCAATCACACACATAGTGGATGTGCCCATGAGAAATGCACAGCCTAGGCAAGAGGAATTCGAATTCATTTGCAAGTTTTTCATTGCAGGGATTGCGCAGAGGAGGCAGGTTATTTGGAGGCAGAGAATTGGCACATGTATTTGCTGATTTTTGTATGACAGTGTAAGACGATTGTATTGTACTGTGAGCTCTTGGATTATAGTTTTGTATGAGATTGTTTCATGATCCATGATATACATAATATATGATAGTGGGGTTTTTAGCTTTATACTTTCCCGGAAAAACACCCGTGTTATGTGCGATTGATCTTTCTTCCTAATATTGCAATTGGCGATCGTGTTTTAAATTCCGCTAGATTTATAGTAGAAGCGATTATGTATTTAACAGTGGCATATAATTGTTAGATCAGGAGAATCCAGGCAATACATAATTTGTATTAAAATTTCTACATGGTATCAGAGCGCAGAAGATTGTAGAAGCCGAGTTTGTGATTGGATAGAATTCGAATTTGCAGAAAGACTTTCTTAGTGCTACAACCGATTCAAGATTGAAATAGCTTTCAATGGCTTAAGGTTGGAGTATGCACTCAAGGGAATCTCAAACTACATTTATTGGAAGGACAGGATGGAGGCAATACTCGAAGACAATGGCTTGAAGGAATTGATTGACAAAGATGTTCCTAAGCCAGATGCTGCAAATCTTGATGCATGGAAAAATAAAGTGGCAAAGGCAAGGAGGATTCTGTTGGAGGGAGTACGAGACCACATTGTCTCAAGCCTCCATGGGAAATTCACACCACATGCAATGTGGAAGACTTTGACAGATCTATTCCAAAACAACAACGACCATAGGAAATTGGCTCTCAAATATAAACTTAGGAAGATCAAGATGGAGAAGGGCGAATCCATTCCAAAATATCTCATGAAGTTTGTCCAATGTCGGGATGAGCTGGGGAGTGTGGGAATAAAAGTTGCTGATGATGATTTGGTGAGCTTGGCTCTCCGAGGACTTCCCAAGAGTTGGCACAGTTATCAAGACTCTTTCAATGGAAGGGAAAATTGCCAGATTGGGAATGACTATGGCTGGATCTAGTGCATAAGGAGTTCAGGCGGAACACTAGAGATGGCTCTTCATCAAAGCATGATAATGAAGAGGATTGTGCTTTGGCTGCTAAGGCAAGGAAAGCTAAGGGGAAGAAATTCCATTCAAAATCCAAGTCTAAATTCAAGAAGCTGGATTTGTCCAAACTGAAGTGTTTTCACTGTCATGAACATGGGCATCTTGCTACTAACTGTCCACAGAAGAGGAAGAACAAGAAGGTTGTTGGAGCTGCAACTGGTGAGGCCCTTGCCTTGCAATTTGAACTTGACTTCTCTTTGATCGCATGCATGGCATAAAGTGCATTGGGATCAGTGTGGTATTTGGATAGTGGCACTTCCTTGCACATGACAGGAGATAAGGAGTTTTTCAGTGACTTGGAGGAGAGAGATCTCAAAATACATATAGATATGGGTGACGATGGACGATATAGTGCGACTGGCATTGGTACCATTACCTTTCAGAGGGAGTCAGGTAAACCATTTCAATTGAAAAATGTTATGCATGTTCCAGGTCTGAAGAAAAACCTGGTCTCAGTCGTAATGTTGGAGGACAAAGGCCATGACATTGTTTTCAGTGGTGGAGAATCTTTTTCATGACATAAAACAACGGGTCAAGTCAAGAAGATAGGGATTCAAGTTAAGAATCTCTACATGTTGGAGGTAGATGGCTGCGCTGCCATGATGGGAAAGTCAGAAAAAGTGGTGGGCCGGGATGAGGGCAAATTATGGCACATGCGATTGGGCCATCTTCATCATGGAGCCTTGAAGATCATGCAACAAATATCTACTGGACTTCCAATGGGAACACTTGCTCAGCTATATCAGTGCAAGGGTTGCACCATGGAGAAGTATGTAAAGTCCACTTTTCATGAAAAGGAGAACTATACTTCGGTGATCCTGGAGAGAATTCACACAGACGTGTGTGGACCATTCTCGGTTGCTTCAACAACAAAACATAAGTATTATGTTATTTTTGTTGATGACTTTTCTCATAAATGATGGATCTTCTTCATGCATAAGAAGGATCAAACATTCTCAAAGTTCTGTGAGTTTAAAGCATCGGTGGAGAAAGAGTCAGGGAAGTAAGTGAAGGCTTTGAGGAGTGATAATTGTGGAGAATACATCTCTAATGAATTCGAAGAGAACTCATAGCACCTCATAACCCACATCAAAATGGGGTCGCAGAGAGGAAGAACAGAACGATCGTGGGTGCAACATGAGTGATGTTGCATGATCAAGGCCTACCAATGCATTTGTGGGCGAAAGCATGCAATACTGCGGTTTATGTGCAAAACCGTTGTCCTAATAGAGTACTTGGCATGCGTACACTGGAAGCAGCTTTCACTCGTAAAAACCCTGATGTTTCACATTTTAAGATTTTTGGCTCATCTGTTTATGTCCATGTGACCAAGGATGCTAGGAAGAAGCTGGAACCAACTGCTGAAGTTGGGATATTTGTAGGGTACACATAAACACCCCATAATTATCATGTGTATTTTCCTAATAGTAAGATGATTGTTATGTGATGAGATATAAAATTCAATGAAGGAAAAGCCATGTGGTTGTCGCTTGAGAGGGAGCTAGACTCGCATGTAGAGGAGGAACTGCTGGTTCCCAAAGATGAGTCTCAAGATGTGGATCAACCACATGAGGAGGTTCATGGAGTGGAGGAAGGAACTCAAGAAGAGCCATCCATCAGAAATGGCAGAAAGCGCACCATGAAAGTTGATAGATTGAGACTAGATGCTGCACAGAATGTAGGAGCCCCTACTTCACAGAGCAGACAGAGACATATTCCTGATCAATTTACTGGGTACATGGCTCTCATGAGAAAATGTATTGTGACTGATCCATATTCCTTTTAGGAAGCAGTGCAGGATCCCACTTGCGTTGATGCTATGGTGGAGGAGTATGACTCCATTATAAAAAACAATGCATGGGAAATTGTCCCAAGACCGGTCGACAAATCAATGGTGGAGGGTAAGATTTTAATCATTGTTCTGTATGTTGCTGATTTAATACTGACTGGTGATGAGCAGTTGATACACTCATGCAAGGAGGACCTTGCAAAGGAGTTCAAGATGAAGGATTTGGGCCTTCTTCATTATTTCCTTAGATTGGAAATATGGCAGCGAGATGGTGAACTTTTTGTGTCTCGAGGCAAGTATGCAAGGGAGATACTGGGTAAGTTTCACATGGAGGGATTCAAACCCATGGATACTCCTCTTCCAGGAAACTGGAAGAAAGAGGATGCTACTTCTGGAGAGGTAGTGGATGCTACTGTCTATCGAAAGTTAGTGGGTTCACTAATGTATCTAGTGAGCATGAGACGAGACATTTGTTATGCGGTTAACCAGCTGTGTCAAGCAATGGTTAATCCTATCAAGCTCTTTTGGAAGGCGGGAAAGCATGTCCTCAGATACCTGAGGGACACATATGAGTATGGATTATGGTACAAAAGACAAATGAGGTGAAGTTTCATGGCTTCACGGATGCAGATTGGGCGAGCAACCCAATGGATAGAATGAGCACATCAGGGGGGATATTTAGTATCAGATCTACAACTGGTTCTTGGTACAGCAGGAAACAAAGATTTGTGGCACTCAGTTCAGCGGAATAAGAATACATGGCAGCGAGTCAAGTTGCATGTGAGGCTATCTGGATGATAAAGATCTTGGTTGGTTTGTTTGGTTCTCATTTAGATCCAACAATGATTCATTGTGATAATTAGAGTTGCATTAAACTCTCGATTAATCTTGTGTTTCATGATAGATCTAAGCATATAGATATCTGGTATCATCATCTCAGAGATTGTGTGCAATGGAAGATCATGTTGCTTCAGTACATTCCTACGGAAGATTAGGATGTAGACATTCTGATGAAGGTGCTCACCAGGAGCAAATTCGAATACCATAGAGATAGGATTGGGGTGAAGGATAATCCTTTTCTTGTTGAGAGGGAGTGTTGAAAAGTCAACAAGAAATGTGTGTCTAATTTATTTTTCCCTTAAATAAATTGGACAAAAAATATTAATCTATTATCTCATAATTACTTGAAATAATTAACTGAAATGGAAAATTAGTTAACTATAGGAAATTCGAGTTAAAAGGTTGACTGGTGGGAAATGAAATTCGAATTAGTTATAACTAAGTGATTTGGAGTTGTAACAGAATTATAAGTGTAGTTATGTGAGTTGTAAAGTAGTTTAACTCCATTAAGTGAGTTAAGCTCAGTTGTACTAGTTGTAACTAAACTTACACTAGTGAGAGTTCAGTGAATTAATTATTAATTAATTCAAAATCAATGATCTCACATGCAACTGAAGGTTTACCACTGTTAACTACATGCATGTCAGATCCAGTGGAGACCCAGTTGAGGTAACATGTGAAAGGGACAATTTGGCTATCAATTGTGATTTGAGTCAAGTGCACTGATGCAATCACACACACAAGTGGATGTACCCATGAGCAATGCATAGCCTAGGCAAGAGGAATTCAAATTCATTTGTAGTTTTTTCATTGCAGGGATTGTGCAAAGGAGGCAGGTTGTCTGGAGGCAGAGAATTGGCACATGTATTTGCTGATTTTTGTATGATAGTGTGAGACAATTGTGTTGTACTGTGAGCTCTTGGATTAGAGTTTTGTATGTGATTGTTTCATGATCCATGATATACATAATATATGATAGTGGGGTTTTTAGCTTTATGCTTTCCCGGAAAAACACCTGTGTTATGTGCGATTGATCTTTCTTCTTGATATTGCAATTGGTGATCGTGTTTTAAATTCCTCTAGATTTATAGTAGAAGTGATTATGTATTTAGTAGTGGCATATAATTGTTAGATCAGGAGAATCCAGACAATACATAATTTGTATTAAAATTTGTACAAATACAATGATTCTGAATTTAGGTCTCCAACTCCTTGTTATACAACATGCACTTTCACCAGTCGAAATAAGCTTAGACCGTTGATATTGGATCTATATCAATGGTCTGATCGTGTCTATTGAATTTTCTTTTCAAATCTTGTTTTCTCTCTATATTGCGTACATAAATACGGAAAAATTATGTAACAAACAAATACATGATCTACATTCTATATCTACATCAACAATGGGGTTAAATACTATCGACATTGTCAGGTCAATCCCTCTGATGCACATGTGGGGTCGGTCTCTCTTTGTCATGGTTTGCTCCTCTGTGCACTGTCGTTATTGGCATGTGTCGATCCAATGCAAATGTCAGTGGGTTACTCCTCTCTGAAAACTACGTATTGGAAAGTGGGTTTGATCCAATGCAAAATTCAGTGGGTTTCTCCTCTACACACTCTCCTTATTGGCAGGTGGTGTCGAGCAATGCACTCACCAACCAGTTTGGGAGAGGGTTTATTTGGTCTGGTATTAGCACCATAGTGTTTTTTATGTTTGAAATGTATATTTGTTATTTGTTTTACTTTTTGTTTATTTTTTATTTTTTATTTGTTTGTAATATAATTCAAACACATATTTGTATTTATATGTGTTTTATAGTTATATATAAGGGTAGAGGTCCGAATTGAAGGTAGGTTTCTATGCATGGATGATGAGAGAAAGAGAAATGGAGGGAGCAACAGAGCCAACAAGAGATGCCTTTTTCATTTTTAACGAAATTTTTAGCACATGCCTCAGTCTTTCATTTCACCTCTCTCTACCTCCCTCTCTTTGTACCCCCTCCCTCCCTCTCTCTCTCTCTCCATATCACTCACAACCTCTCTTTTTCTCTCTCTCCCTCTCTCTCCATCTCACTCTTGACCTCTCACACTCTAACACACACTCTCTCTACCCCCGCTCTCTGTCTTCCTCTCTCTCCCTCTCACACTCACACATTCTCTCATATACCAATTGTGAGTAATTTAAATTACTTCATTTGTATGAATATTGTTCACAAAATCTTCTCATAAAAGAAATCACAGTGCCCAAAATAATAGAAAATAAGTGAGAAAATAATAATAAGCATACTTTGTAATTTCAAATATAACTTTTTGATGGTTATATATATATAATAAAAATTTAGAACCATTGAGCCACGTTTTCTTTGGAAGAATTTCAAAGTGTTAAATATGAAAATTATATAAAACTTCAAACACAATCACTTATATAGATTTTCTCATGGAAAACCCTCTATTTAATAGGGCAATGGTTAGAGCACTAGGTTGAAGCTATAGGGATCCTAAGAAGAAGTATGACAATGCTGAGCTTAGCTGGGATCGACTATGGGGGAGGGGTTAAGTTAGGTTAAGTATAGATGGGGGCCTAATGTTATATGACTCTACTAGGGCTGAAGTGGAGGTACATTCTTATGCATGGAGGGGGAGAGGGAGAGAATGAGATGAGGGAGGGAAAGAGCCAACATGAGTCATATTATTCATTTTTAACGAAACTGTTAGCACGTGCCTCGATCTTCCATTTCACCTCTATCTACCTCCCTCTCTCTCTCTACCGCCTACCTCCCTCTCTCTCCATCTCACTCATGAACTCTCTTCTGCTCTCTCTCTCTCTCTCTCTCTCTCTCCATCTCACTCTCAACCTCTCATAATCTAACACACTCTCTCTCTACCCTCCTCTTTGTCTTCCTATCTCTCTACCCCCCCTCTCTGTCTTCCTCTCTCCCCCTCTCACACTCTCCCACATTTTCTTTTATAATATCAATTGTGAGTAATTTCACTTACTTCATTTGTATCTCTCTCTCTCTACCCCCCTCTCCATCTTCCTCTCTCTCTCTCTACCCCCCTCTCTGTCTTCCTCTCTCCCCCCCTCTCCCTCTCACACATTCTCTCATATATCAATTGTGAGTAATTTAACTTAATTCATTTGTATCACACTCTTGACCTCTCTCTATCTCACACACACACACTCACACTCTCTCTCTACCCTTCTTTGTCTTCCTCTCTCTCTACCCCCCCTTCTGTCTTCCTCTCTCTCTCTCTCTCTCTCTCTCTCTCTCTCTCTCTCTCTCTATGTCTTCCTCTCTCTCTACCCCCCTCTATGTCTGATCAAAATCTGCACTAGGGGTCAAAATTTAGCTCAAAAATCAAAGTTCTCAGAATTGCCTCAAAATGAACAGGTGCATAGCCCTCATCGTCACGAACCCAACACAACTTGTTTGGGTTCAAACAGACGTCAGATGAGAGAGATATCGCGATCTGTTCGAATCGTCAAACAAGTAAAAAAATTGTGCTGACTGTACAGTCCTTACAGTCTGTACGGATGCTGACGTGACATGTTCGTACGATGATGTGGCAGAGCCATACAACACGTGGCAGGGCTGAATTGGCAGGGCCGTATGACACGTGGCGTGTGCTGAATTGGCAGTTTGGACGAATCAATTTGTGACATGTGGCATCTTTATGGTCAAGTGGTTTGGTGCCATGTGGCCCAATCGTGGGCTGCCACGTGGCACCCTGTTATTGGTTGGTTGTTTAAAAATTTTATGGAGTCCACCAAACTTGACCCCGCGACCTCCACGCGTGTGCAACGCTTTGGCGATGGCCGCCCAACCGGCGTGCCATACTTTGTTCCTTGATATATAAATGGTTTTGTATTTATTTGAATTTGATCTATGTGTGGTTTGGTGAGGGGGTCGGGATAGGGCTTAGCCCCAGCCCCCAATTTTATGTGTTTTAATATGTGACCACACACAGAGTTATGTGCGCATTTCCAATGGTTTTAAAGCCCGCGGTCTTGTGTATCATAGCATATGACCTTGCCATCATGTGCGCGCGGGGTTTGACATTTAAAAAAAAAAACAGTTATAACACACCATCCGCCCAACATTTGTCACTTTGCTATTGGCTTAAAATCTTGGCCCTTTTCGTATGAGCGCGCGGTCGTACTGGAGACTATATGCCCATGGCCTTGGCGGTTAGGGGTTGGGTGTGCCCTAACCATCCTACATTTTTGCCCATTTTTTGGTTACGCGTTGGTGCTAGGTTTTAGCACGATTTGGAGCGCGTGTGCTAGGTTGGCCACACAGAGGTGCGTTTTGGCGAACCAGAGACAACAAGCTTGAAGGAAGAAAATGGCATGAGGCCTATCTTCTTCATTTTTTGGCCAAATGAGGTGCCGAAAAAGCCCAGCTAGGGGTTTTTGGAATTTCTGAATCCATTGGCACTATTTTCAAAGGCACTTGAAGACTTCTTTTGCAGGTTTTTCACCATTGAAGTTTCAGAGAGCTCAAGGGAGCTTGAAGCCCTCATTGATTGAGGTCATGCTCAGATGAGCCCACGTCTATTTTCTGTGACTGAATAGTCCTTTTTGGCTAATTGTTATGCTCTGAACACATTGGAATAAGTTTCAGATCCATTTGAGGACTTTTACAGGTGTTTTTTCCACAAGAAAGCTTAGGGAAGCTTAAGGCCACATGTAGAAGAGGTCATGCCCGGTTGAGCCATGATCCGTTTTCAGAGTTTTATTAGTCATTTTTGGGGTTTTTATGTATT
>ML787420.1:384746-408103 GCA_009831015.1 Picea engelmannii
GAAAATTTGCATGAGATGGAGACTCAACTCCATGAGGCAAAGGAAACCCTTACCAAGTACATGCATGAACATAAGGTATGTAATGTTAGTTTATCTTCAAATTCCTCTCAAGATGAATGTTTTGGTGTTTTTGAAAATCACACTAGAGGAATAGGGTCCAAGTTATTGTTAAAAATGGGCTATGAAGGTAGAGGGTTAGGCAAGCATGCACAATGCATTGTTGAGCCTATTGTTGTTGAAGAGAGGCCCAAGTATTGTGGTCTTGGATATGAATGGAAAGATGGAGCATATTCCAAAGTTGAGGAGACAAGGGAAAAAATTCCAAGAACAAAATTTGTTTCAAGTTCACCTCCTCAAGAAGGCTATAAAGGTGAAAGTTCAAGAACTTTTGTTGCAAGTTCAACCCCTCCAGCATGCAAAACTTGTGTTCAAGATGAATGCAAATGTATGAAACAAAAGAGTTGTGATAGCGATGAGGACAAGAACACTGTTGTTGGTCTTCAAAGGAGAGCTTGTAACTCTTCAAATTCACTTCCTCAAAGAGGCGATAAAGGTGAATGTTCAAGGTATAATTATGCCTATCATTCAGTTGCTTTTGATTATGTTAAGCATGATAAATTTGCATGTAAAAATGGAAGAAAAAGTCCATGTACATATTGTGGTTTATATAACCATCATATTTCAAAATGTTGGAAAAGATTGACCACTTTCAAGAAACTTTACAAGCAAAGACAACTTGAAAAGAGGATGCAAAAGATTTGCACTCATTGCCAGAAGAGGGGTCATCTCATTGACCAATGTTGGACATTGCATCCTACCACTCATCCACAAGACAAGAAGCAGATGGATAAAGAGATTGGCAAGAATGGAAGAGGAGATTCCATTATCGATGTGTGTCAAGATGATTCACAAGAAGACGATTTTCAGCAGAAGAATTCACCATTGAGTTGGCTTGGTAAGAAATGGTTAGATTTCTTGAGCAAGTAAGGCTTGCATTTTCTGTTGTAGATGCATATTTCAGCCTTATGTATGCATTTATGTTGAGAGTATGACAAGTTGCAGCGATTTATCATAACTTGTATAATGCAAGTTGCATGTGAATGCAATTCATTTGAAGGCATTCTTGTTGTTGCACAACTTCGCCAGGAGGATGTAAAAGAGGGTATGATGTTCACTTGTTACAACCATATATCTTTTTCATATTCAGCTCTTATGTACCCACATGTTTTTGGGTTTATGTACTTATGTTTGTCCTTGAAGGAGAGTTGAAGAGTCATGCACATACATGTGTTTTTGTGTGGGTGTAAATAATGAACTTGGTGATAGTTCATCATGAATGACTCATGATTGTAACATGATTGTGTATCATGAATGTCGACTTGTCACTGGGAAGGTCGATATGTTTCAAATGAGTCTCAATTTGTGTCGATGTTGTCTTGACGACTATGTTGTGTCAATCATGTTTTTCGACTTGTGTTTAGTCGATGGTGTTTGTTGGCTTGTAAGTTGATTTTGAGTACACCGAGATGCAGGAAAACGCCATGTGCTTTGATGAAGTACAAGATGGGACCGTTTGCTTGAAGATAAAAAGACTTTGTTGGCATCATTTTCAGTCTTGTATAAATTTGTTTTCAAGATTGATGGTTTTCTTGGTTTGTGACAAGATGTCGCAAGGAAGTTTTTGCAGCCATTGTAGAGCGGATTGTTTGACGCCAAAGAGTTCACAAGAGGGACTTGATTCTCAGTGGAAAGGTTGGCAGTCTTCCAAGCACAAAGAGAACAGTGGATTAGCAGCAATCAAAGAACAGTGGTTGAGGGACATAACTAGTTGCAGTGCAAGTCATGTCAAGTTATCCAGGTGATTATCAAAAAGACTTTTCAAGTAGAATCAGTTGATAGAACTTGAAAGCAGAAGAGTATTGAATCTCAGACAGATAATCATAATCTTTTGTGGGTCCAAAATCCTTTCAGTGGGAAGGCGTGATCAAAATCTGGACCAGGGGTCAAAATTTAGCTCAAAAATCAAAGTTCTCGGAATTTACTCAAAACAAACGGGTGCGTAGCCCTCGTCATCATGAACCCAACGCAACTCGTTTGGGTTCAAACAGACGTCAGATGAGAGAGATATCGCAATCTGTTCGAATCGTCAAACAGGTAAAAAAATTGTGTTGTCCGTATAGTCTGTATGGATGATGATGTGGCATGTCCATACGATGACGTGGCAGAGCCATACAACACGTGGTAGGGCTGAATTGGCAGGGCCGTACGACACGTGGCGTGTGCTGAATTGACAGTTTGGACGAATCAATTTGTGACACATGACATCTTTATGGTCAAGTGGTTTGGTGCCATGTGGCCCAGTCGTGGGATGCCACGTGGCACCCTGTTATTGGTTGGTTGTTTAAAATTTTTATGGAGTCCAACGGACTCGACCCCGCAACCTCCACGCACGTGCAACTCTTTGGCAATGGGCGCCCAACTGATGCGCCATGCTTTGTTCCTTGATATATATATGGTTTTGTATTTATTTGAATTTGATCTATGTGTGCTTTGGCGCAGGGGTCAGGCTGGGGCTTAGCCCCAGCCCTCGATTTTATGTGTTTTAATATGTGACCACACATGGAGTTATGCGCACGTTTCCAATGCTTTTAAAGCCCGCGGTCTTGTGTATCATAGCATATGACCTTGCCACCATGCGCGTGCGGGGTTTGGCATTTTAAAAAAAAAATGGTTATAACACACCATCCGCATGACATTTGTCGCTTTGCTATTGGCTTAAAATCTTGGCCCTTTTCGTATGAGCGCGCGGTCGTATGGGAGACTATATGCCCATGGCCTTGGCGGTTAGGGGCTAGGCACGCCCTAACCGTCCTACATTTTCACCCATTTTTCGGTTACGCGCTGGTGCTAGCTTTTAGCACGATTTGGAGCGCGTGTGCTAGGTTGGCCACACAGAGGTGTGTTTTGGTGAACCAAAGACAACAAGCTTGAAGGAAGAAAATGGTAGGAGGGCTATCTTCTTCATTTTTTGGCCAAATGAGGTGCCAGAAAAGCCCAGCTAGGGGTTTTTGGAATTTCTGAATCCATTGGCACTGTTTTCAAAGGCATTTGAAGACTTATTTTGCAGGTTTTTCACCATTGAAGTTTCAGAGAGCTCAAGGGAGCTTGAAGCCCTCATTGATTGAGGTCATGCTTAGATGAGCCCATTTCTATTTTCTGTGACTGAATAGTCATTTTTGGCTAATTGTTATGCTCTGAACACATTGGGATAGGTTTCAGATCCATCTGAGGACTTTTATAGGTGTTTTTTCCACAAGAAAGATCAGGGAAGCTTAAGGCCACATGTAGAAGAGGTCATGCCCGACTGAGCCAATATCCATTTTTAGAGTTGTATTAGTCATTTTTGGGGTTTTTATGTATTCTGAACCCAATGGTTCAACCAATATTCCCATTGGAGTTGAGCAGCAACTTGTAAAAGAATTTTCGACAAACTAATCCCAGAGAGCCAAGTCCATTGATGGAGGCTCAAGGAGATGTAGCCCAGAAAGGGGTGAACTCCTTTATCATCTTGTTATTGTTGTGAGTTTGATGGTTTATTTGCTACAAGTCATGTTTGCTATGTATTTATGTAAAACACATATTTAACCATTTAAAGGAAAATTTCCTCACACGTGAACATTTAAAAGAAGATGCATAAACTTGGCACATAATCTATCTTGCATATTTTAACACATTGGGCAAGGTCCTGTAAAGTTTTATTTTAATGAAGTAGAGGGTGCTTGCATAGCATAACAAGTCAACCCACTATTTTCAGATCAATGTCTTCCTCTCTCTCCCTCTCACACTCACACATTCTCTCATATAATATCAATTGTGAGTAATTTAACTTCATTTGTATCACACTCTCAACATTCTTCCTCTCTCTCTCTCTCTAACACACACTCACACACACTCTCTCTACCCCCCTCTCTATCTTCCTCTCTCTCTACCCCCATTTTTGTCTTCCTCTCTCTCCCTCTCACACTCTCACAAATTCTCTCATATAATGTAAATTGTGAGTAATTTAACTTACTTCATTTGTATCACTCTCTCTCTCTCTCTACCTATCACACACTCTCTCTCTACCCCCCGCTCTATCTTCCTCTCCCTCTCACACTATCACACACTTTCTCATATATCAATTGTGAGTATTAATTTAACTTACTTCATTTGGATGAATAATGTTTGCTAAATCTTCTCATCAAAGAAGTCACAGTGCAAAGTTACCATTAAACCATGACCGATACCTAGGCCATGACCACGACGTATACCTAGACCATGACCTAAACATTAGAAGGAATATTTATCTGTCTTCCTCTCTCTATCTCTCTTTAATATCTCTCATTCTCACTCACTTTTCCCCCTTCTCTACCTTTTCCTCTCTCTTTATCCCCCACTCTACAAATTTTCTATTTAATAGGGAAATGGTTAGAGCACTAGGTTGAGGTTGTAGGGGTTGTGGGGACCCTAGGAAGAGGTATGACCATAAGTATATTAGTTGGGATTGGGTGTGGGGAGGGTTTAAGTTGGGTTAGGTATAGGCGATGGCCTAGGGTTAGATTGGTGTAGGGTAGAACTAGTCGAAGTAGGTAATTCCCATGCATGGAGGGGGAGAGGGAGAGATCAAGATGGAGGGAGAGAGCCAACAAGAGTTGACTTTTTCATTTTTAATGACACTATTAGCACATGCCTCGATATTCCTTGCCACCTGTAATCTATATAGAAGATTCATTCCATTCATGAATTTTCTCATAAGTTAGGGGATAAGGGATATAAGTCATGTACAAAAGACTCGTAGGGATTTTTCTCTTTACCTCTCTCTACCTCCCCCAATATATACCACATCCCACCCTCCCTCTCTCTCCATATATATAACACAACCAACCCCTTAAATACCTTTTTAGGGATGGGGCATCAAAATTTCGCTTTCCTCCATCATCTCGAATCCTCTTCTTTAGGTATCCATCACCTTCTTCTCATCAAGACCTTTCCAACAAATGTCACCATGCTCAAATCCAAGCTTTGGATTGGAAGTTATGCCCTTCCAAATTTCTTTGAGCTTCATTGGTTAAAGGCCATGTGACGCCCACGTGGGTCCATCTCATTCATACTATCCCAAGGTTCCCCAAAGTCCTGGAGTTCCCTAACGTTCCTACATCCATGGTGGAAATCCATCCACCGTTAAATCCACCGACGGGACTTCGTCCTCATTCAACGTACAAGGTTATGGGAACTCGGCGTTCGCCGCTTCGGCATTGAACACCCCTTTTTATTTCTACGCACATATCCTCCGAAGTCTTGAAATCCTGAACTCTCGAAGGATCCCAAAATATTTCCACTTGGCTCCTGCCTTCGGCCCTTTCAGATCATCTAAAATACTGCACCCCAAACCCCCGAAGTTTTGAATTCCTAGACCCGTAAAGGGTCCACCATCACACATGATCGCATATTGAATGTAGAGGCAAGGACAAGTGGGTCCTGAGTACTCCACCCTCTAATAGGTCAAGAAAATATGCGCCAGGTGGATGACATGCGGCAAGGCAAAGATGACACATGGCCCCATCAATGGGTGACACATGTCACGTTCTAATGGGAACATAGGGTCTACGAAAAGCACAAATCAAGGTGACATGTGGCATGTCGAACATGGGTCCACATCACCCTGGATGACATCAGCGTGCCATGTCACTCTAGACTGATAGCCTTCCAACACCCCTTAGATCTCACGGTCGAGGTGTGTCCACATAGATCTAGAGATCTATAGCCTCAGTTACTTTGTAACTTTGGCGTTCGGGGAATCCACCGTGTAACTTTCTCTTTTCTCCTGGAGTGGTCAATGTCAGGCTAACCTTGGTCTATATCTAACGGTCATGGGAGATTCTGATTTCCCTCAGATCAATTACTCACATTACTTCGCGTGTTCGACATTCGGGGGTTCTACCCGCTTACTACTCCTTTGCTCCCATAGTAGGACTTCACTGAAGTGCTACACGTGAATCCTTCCACTGGTGGATTAGATGGTTGGGAGGGGTTCTCAATGGAGTTCCCAAATCCATGATTCACAACTCCAGCTTAAGGGTCCCTTGGTCTCAGTATTAGACCACTCCTAGAGGGACACCTGTCAACCCAAAACCCGTTGGAAAGATATGTGGCACATGCCTCAGGTCATCGACATCTCTTTTCTCTGCCAAAAATTTGCCACACATGGCATCATCATCACTTGAAACGTGGACCCCTATGTGCTCTTGATGTTATATGCATGTCCCCACGATCATACAGCTGAGAGGGATCCCGAAGGATTGGAAGATCGATGACCCACAATACTTCGCAACTCTGACATTGGGGGGTTTTGGTGTTATAACACCTCTTTTCTCTCGAAGTGGTCAATGCCAGACTGATCAAGACATTGATCCATTGGTTAGCGGAGACCCCAAATACCCTCAGATCTATGGCTTGCATCACTATTTGACTGAGAAGATGATTGGGGTTTAGCAAGGGTAATAGGTAACTAACCGCCAGCCATCGATCATCCATCAAGTTACCACTCCTACAGGTCACCTTCGACACATTTGGATGTGCAATGTTCATTCACCCCATAGTCCCGAACAAATTAGCTTATTTTTTAGTGTAGTGAAGGGTTCCATAGACCTAGTCCTATGGAACTTTATCAAGCTCTAGAGGCTACACCCTTTAACTCTTAGACAAGATTTAGATTAAGGCTRTGGGCATGAGACTGTGGTCACTTGGACAAATGGTTTGAAGGGAGCACCCTCCAATTCACATAACTTGACTTCTAAAACAGGGGGAGGTATTTTCGAACCAGTGCAACGACCAAGATTGTCAGCTTACATCCATTCGAATGCAAYGACTTATAGAAGAGTAGTAAGCATTATAACCATTAATTTCACATGAAGCACAATTAATCACAATTATAGACATTAAAATCATGCATTTCAATCCAAGCGCACAGGGTAAACAAAATACTTATCCATTACAGTCGATCACCAACCAACTGACTATGGGAGTTCGCCTTTCCACTTGACCATAGGTTCAGAGGCATTCATTCTTAACACTCTGGCCACCCCTGTGCCAAGCCATGATACCACTAGGAAAATTTTGCAGTTACTCAGATACTCTCTCCCTCTCGCTCTCTGTCTCTTTGTCACAACCTCTGTGAGGTTTATCAGATGCTCCCTCAGTATCAAGCTCATGACTTTCTGCTCATGTCCCGTTCTTTGAAAATTCTCTGAGATCCTCTCTCTTGTTATCTCAAGTAACCAGAACAACTTATCAAGCTTTAAGTTCTTCCTCTCAGCTGGAGAGCCTCACACTCTCTTTCTCTTTTCTTCTGAATATTCGAGTTGCACATTCCCCTCCCAGTGTGTCTCCTTCTTTTCTGCCTTCACGTGTATTCTTGCACACCTTTCTCCTCCTCATGAAGGTTTTAGACCTGTCCCGTTCCATCTATCAAAATGAAACTCGGGTTAGATTGGGCCTGTAGAAATTTTTTCCCTCTGTGGTACTTCGGGCTGATAGTTTTCTGTCTCCCTAGCCAGACCATCCATGCTTCCATTCATTAGGGTAGTTGATTATTCAACCACCAGTCCTTTTCTCATCAACTTATTTCTCCTTGGGATTAGCATGAGGCTTGTTATTTCAACAAGGATAAATTTTAGTCATTTTGACATAATGAATCCTCTCCACACTTTCCTCACTCTTTTCCTCTAGTGATATCATGGCCAGTACTTCAAGGCTTCAAACCCACAGTGAGTTATTGGCAATCTAAACAATAATACATTTACATTGTCCCCATGCCATAACATGGTGATCATAATTAATGATTAATTACAAGCTAGGGGAAACATGGGTGTTGCAATCCCCTCCCCCTTAAAAGGAACACCTGTCATGTCCTTGTCATTCAACTGCTTCAGAAATATTGATCCTCTTTCTTGATCAGGTCCTTTTCAGACTCTTGGTCTTCTTTACCTGCCTTCAATAATCTTGGACAACAAGTATATTAATTACAATTTCATGTGGAAACATTTTATTGTCGTTCAAAATTCAAGAAGAAATTTTTCATAATATAGCCCAATACTTATCTATGCAGTCCATGGATTTGCATCCACATGGCTGTCTTGTTATCTTAACTCACTATTTTTCCTTGACATACCCATTGTGTGAATGATCCCAATCAATAATTTATAAGAATTATCAAAGTCTCCTCTTCCTTGTGGTCACTCACTCTCCAGGCCCAGGCTCACGCATACCATTCTCTACTATACATACCCTCAGGAGATCCATCTTTCCTTTCCAAGGCTTTCTTGCACATGAAGAGTTCTAAAGACTTCATTGAGGCTTACAGTCGAGGCGTCCCTCATACTTGATCTGCCGAGGTGTCCCTCCATCTTGTGTTGCCACAACACAACATATTCTAGGGCGATTGTGGCTTACCACAGGGTTCTCCTGTGTCAATAGTAGCCTTTTTCATACTTTCCAGCTTGAAAACCTTCACATGTCCTCCTGAGATAGATATTTTTTGTCTCACCTATATCACAGGTATAAAGAAATTATGAGATATTATCATCAATTTCAAATTCAGAATTTCCTTGCAAATCTGTCACCCGTGGATTTCCAAATTCCACATTTATTTTCATATCTATTCCACACAGGAACCAGATTCACAAGTATGGGACTTTCCTTCCCATAACAGTTTATCTCAACATAAAATTGGTCTTCCTTATGGGCTTACAACACTGCCATATCCAAGAGACTTTTCTTCCTGCAATTTCAACATTCTTCAACTAAAATTGTTAGTTTTCATGCACATTATATTTTCAAACAATGCATACTAAAAGTCCAAGTCATTCTCACCTATTCAAGGGTACAACACAAAAGGAAATATCATTATTTACGTATGCATCCTTTCATCATTCCATTTTTTTCTAAATACAGTTCAATTATCAAATGACTTTAATTAGTGTGCCAATGTCCATGGCCACATCCATACCCAATGTACCCTTACATTGGTTTTAACTTTGCCACACTCATGGAAAGCACCTTGTTAGGGTGTGTTGGAGCTCAACCAACCTCTTCACCATAAGGTTTAATCATTCTTGTTCATTATTGCAACAGGATTGTGCTTCCTGCTACAGGATGATCATGATCCCAAATCAATACATATGAAACTAAAAGTTTCCCTTGAATGCACCCAAGCATTCTTCCTTTAGTAGTAACCATGGTGCCAACACTCATGGCCACCCAAAATTTCCTTTATTTATCAACTACATAATTCAAGTGGAGTAGTGGAAGGTCCTCCTTCCTCAATGGAAATCCATTGCCTTCCCTCTCATGCAAACATGCATTTCGTCAGTGCATTCCATGCAATGTGCTAACTATGAGCACCTGTATTCCCAATCTCCCTAGATTGGTTATCGTACCCATGGTACTCTTTAATCCTGCATTTTCTTGAAAGCATTATAAATCATCTTTGGCTGGAATAGACTTCCTCTCCTTATTATTCAGGTTCTTTTCCTGAATCATACCCTATTTGGGTATCAATGGCATACAACAACCACTCAAAATTTATTTGCATATCTTTAAGATAATGAAATATTTTTAGAAGGGCTTCCTACCAAATTCCTTCATACCTTATTCCACATAGGTATGAACTTTTTTATACCTACTCTGGCTGCTAGTACCCTCTCTAATATTACCCCATTAGTGGTGCTTTATGGGGACTTTTAAAGTCCCCTCGACAATCTTTTAATGACAACCTTCTCATAGTCATCCTTTGCTTGAGGTTGTCCATCATTGGCAATTGTCTTTCTCAACAAATCCAATTTCTTTCTACACATGACATACACCACAAATATATTAGCCGTCATGTAGATAAAAATGCTTGTATCATAACCTTCAAATAAATCAAACATTTTTCAGATATGTCCTAGCATATCTTTATGCACTTCATCACATTATCTTTAATGTTTCCATGAGTGAAACACAAACAATTATCAATTGTTTCTACAGTCATACAATCATCATCACTATGATGTCAAAACATTTACTTTTATTAGTAAATCAATCTCTCGTACCAGAGAAATACAATAACCAACAAGGAAGGGGTCAAGGAACTCTTCCCTTGTCCAACTCCTTCTACATAACCCTAGACTTTTAGTCCAACTGAGTTATTTTCCAAGGCCTCACTTCCTTTACTTATCACAGCTTAACCAAGCCCCTTCATTTAAATATGCTTATTTATTCATTCTCCCTTTTTCCAGCTGTACTCTCTCCCACAACTGCTCTTTTAAGACCTACGAATCTGCAAGCAATTCAATTCTCCCTTTTTCCAGCTGTACTCTCTCCCACAACTGCTCTTTTAAGACCTACGAATCTGCAAGCAATTCAAAGTTTTTAAAGTGAGAAAAGTATTCCCCCTTTTCCCTTCTTTGCTTTTGCGATTTACTCCCTCTTGGGATCTTTTTGCTCTTTTCCTTGAGTAGACTTGGTTAGGCTCACCCTAACATTTTGGATACATCAACATGCTTTAATAGCAAACCTTTTGTTCATAATGAATCATGAACCTGTGCATTCTACACATTACCATTCAGTTATTAGAATGGTCAACATTCATTTGTTAGTCTTCCATTCATGCATGATGTTTTAAAATGTAATCCAAGATTCTGATATATATATATATATATAGGATTGTAGCCCATTGCTCAATTATCAACAATCATTAAGGTTGTGACTTTGTTCTCCTGACAGAGTCTTCACACAGTTCCTCCACAAGGAACTCCTTTATCATGCAACTTTCTTATTGCATATCCTTCACTATCTGTGATAGCCTCAACCTTGAGTTAGCTTCATTTGTTTACCAAATATTCCACAAGTAATATAAACATGCATCTTTGTTATGCCTCTAGATTATTTATCCGCACATATTCCTTGCTTTGTTAACTTAAAACTATGATGCACTTAACCACATGCATAATCATAAGCCTATGTGTATCTACCATAGGTATATTTTGCAGCTCACATACATCTTTTCATTAAAATCATTTAACTCATGATTGTTCACAATTGTTCTCATGCGGTCCTCAAAGGCATAATCATGTTGCCTTTTATCATGACAACATATCATCTTTGCTCATTTACTATTTCATCATATATGTGCATCAATTTCACATTTAATATCATTCATTCATATCTATTTGGCCTTAATATCAGTTTTCATATCAATCAACCTCATAATGCATCAAATTCATGCACTCATGCATATACAAACATAACTAAACAGTCATCATGCAAGCTCATTGCTTGCACCCTTTCCATGTCCTTCATAGACATATCAAACTTCTAGATCCTTCTACCAAGGATCTTATTTCCATTCTCATGACAATTTCCATAGAGATACTCAACATTGAGCTTCCCTCTCAATTGAGACCTTGCATTCATTCACATGATATCCACATGGCAATTTACTAGACATAGTCATAACTATGTTTCCCTTTCTATACGATAACAACTAGCAAGAAAAAAATCTTGCCTCAACTTCCATAAAAACATTTCCCAACTCATAAATATAGTCTGGGAAATTATAACCATGCCCAAGGTAACAAAAAAACCAATCTAGCTTCCAATTGGTCTTGATCAGTAGACCTTTCGATCAAGGAGACCCTTTTCTAGAATCCCCTCACTACGATTTAAGTATACCAAATCATATCTATATGGCTACCATCCACCATTGGATGTCAATTTGACCCACTGGGATCTAGAAGTGCCCCAAAACTTCCTTTACCACATTCATGATCAACATTTAATTAACCATTTTACCTCATTTATAATAAATTTTAATGTCTAATAACATTTGGACTATTTCATTAAAGCCCAAATACAATTTTGAAGTGTGTTACTTACTAAGTATTTTAATACAGAACTCCAAAGTATCTTTAGATCATAATCAGTCTTGGGTAGAGGGTCCATCTCTTTCTTTTTTAAATTTTTGTAGAGGTTCTAGTTGTTTCTGTCTACTCTCAATAAAAACAAAAGATATGTTGTAAGTGTAGATCAACCTTAACCATTACACATAGAACTCTTTCTTCTGTTCGAAAACATCCAAGGACGGAGGTCACTCTCCTCGTCCCACATGAATTCTGGCAGTTTGGTTTCATATCCACCAAGCAAGGGAGGCTGCTTTGATTTCTCACTCAATCACTCCATATTTCTACAACTTTGTTTATTAGCTTGATTAGAAAAACACTACCCAACAATTCCTATACCCAGAAACAAAATTCGTTTCTCAGTTCCCTTCAAAACTCGAGAGTTGCACATGCTCTCCCTTTTCAGAGAATGGTCACCAGACTCATTCCTCTTGTATAAACACACCCTTAAGTTAATAGGGATACACACTCACCTAGCACAACCATGAGATTTCGGACTTGCTCTTGTTACTTCACTTCTACCTTCATGAAGGTTGTTCTCAATCTATAGTTTTTACTTGCTTACTGGGTTATTCCAACAACAATTTTCATTCATTATAGGTCAAGTAAATTGACCTTACCATTTCCATCAATCCTCTAATCACGAGGGATTACACACATATACAAGGTTTAATCCTTCATTAAATAAGTAATTATTACTGCTACGGATCCTTTCAATCCATGCACATCCAAGTCTTGCTATTAGTGCCCATTAACATAATCCCACTCTTGTAGTATTGGCTATCATTTTCCAAAATAAATGATAGGCTTCCTCGACCATAGACTAGAATGATTCAATATTGTTGGGTAAAATCCTAACTGAATTTTAATCTACATCCTTCTCCTCAATGAATTTATGCAGATAATTTCCTTATGGCAGTGATACTCTCAACAGGTTCATTTTAGCCTTGGTAAACTAGTCTTATGACTGTTCTCCGACCCATCCAGGCCTGTGTCTGAATCATGCTCTTCTATATAGGGTAGGGTAGTATGCCCTCTCCCTTAAAGTTTTCTAATAAAGAAAATCACTTGACTCTTTCGTGAGCCCAAGCAGACCAAGTGTTGTTTCCATGCTTTGATACCAATTTGTAACACACCCAACCCATTAAATACCTTTTTAGGGATGGGGAATCAAAATTTTTCTTTCCTCCATCATCTTGAATCCTCTTCTCTAGGTCTCCATCACCTTATTCTCATCAAGAAATTTCCAACCACTATCACCATGCTCAAATCTGAGCTCTGGATTGGAATTTATGCCCTTTCGAAGTTCTTTGAGCTTCATTGGTCAAAGGCCACTTGGTGCCCATGTGGGCTCGTCTCATTCATACTATCCCAAGGTTTCCTGAAGTCCCAAAGCTCCCTAGCGCTCCTACATCCATGGTGGAAATCCATCCACTGTTAAATCTACCGATGGGACTTCATCCTCGTTCGACGTACATGGTTACAAGAATTTGACGTTTGGCGCTAAACTCCCCTTTTTCTTTCTATGTGCATATCCTACGGAGTCCCGAAATCCTGAAATCCCAAAGGATCCTGAAATCTTTCCACGTGGCTCCGGCCTTTGACCCTTTCGGATCATCTAAAATACTGCACCCCAAACCCTCGGAGTTCCAAATTCCCAGACTCTCAAAGGGTCCACCCTCACACGTGATGGTGTATTAAATGTAGAGGCAAGGACAAGTGGGTCCCGAGTACTCCACCTGCTAATAGGTCAAGCGAATATGTGCTAGGTGGATGACATGCAACAAGTCAGAGATGACACATGGACCCATCAATGGGTGACATGTGTCACGTTCTAATGGGCACATAGGGTCTACAAAAAACATGAATCAAGGTAACACGTGGCATGTCGAACGTGGGTCCACATCACCTTGAATGATGTCATCATGCCACGTCACTCCAGAATGACAACCTTCCAATGCCCCTTAGATCTCACGGTGGAGGTGTGTCCACGTAGATCCAGATATCTATGGCCTCTGTTACTTCGTAACTTCGGTGTTCGAGGAATTCACCATGTAACTTCCTCTTTTCTCCCAGAGTGGTCAACGCCAGGCCGACCATGGTCTAGATCTAACAGTCATGGGAGATCTCGATTTCCCTCAAATCAATGGCTCACGTTACTTCACGTGTTCGACATTTGGGGTTTCTACCTGCTTAATACTCCTTTTCTCCCAGACTAGGACTTTGTCGAAGTGCTACATGTGAATCCTTCCACTGGTGGATCAAACAGTTGGGAGGGGTTCTTAATGGATTCCCCATATCCACGGATCACAAATCTAGCTCAAGGGTCACTTTGTCTCATTATTAGGCCACTCCTAGAGGGACACCTGTCAACCCAAAACCCATTGGTAAGATACGTGGCACATGGCTCAGGTCATCGACATCTCTTTGCTCTGCCACAAAGCTGCCACACATGGAATCACCTTTGCTCAACATGCAAACCCTCGCATGCTCCCGATGTTATACATGCATCCCCATGATCAAACGACTAAGAGGGATCCCAAAGGATCCAAAGATTGACGACCCACAATATTTCGCAACTCCGACATTCGAGGGTTTTGGTGTTATAACACCTCTATTCTCCCGAAGTGGTCAACACCAAACTAACCATGACATCGATCCATCGGTCAGGTGAGACCCTGAATACCCTCAGATCTATGGCTTGTGTCACTACATGACCGAGAAGATGATTGGGGTTTAGTAAGGGGACAAATCCCACGATCATAAGGAATTGACCACCAACCACCGATCATCCGTCAAGTTACCGGTCCTACTTGTCGCCTTCGATGCATTTGGACATGCAATGTTCATTTTCCCCGGAGTCCCGAACAACTTAGCTCATTTTTTAGTGTAGCGAAGGGTTCCATGGACCCGGCCCTATGTAACTTTATCAAGCTCCAGAGGCTACACCCTTTAACTCTTAGCCAAGATTCAGATTAAGGTCGTGGGCATGATCCCGTGGTCATTTGTATAACTAGTTTGAAGGTAGCACCCTCCAATTCACAAAACTTTAGTTATGAAACAGGGGGATGTATTTCCGAACCAGCCAAATGGCCAAGGTTGTCACCTTACACCCATTCAATTGCAATAACTTATAGAATAGAAGTAAGAATTATAACCATTGATTTCACACGAATCACAATTAATCTTAATTATAGACATTAAAATCATGCATTTCAATCCAAGTGCACAGGGTAAACAAAATACTTATCTATTACAGTCGATCACCAACCAACTGACTGTGAGAGTTTTCCTTTCCACCCAACCATAGGCTCAGAGGCATTCATTCTTAGCACTCTAGTCACCCCCGTGCCAAGCCATGATACCACTAGGGAAATTTTGCAGTTTCTCAGAGACTCTATCTCTCTCTGTGTCACAACCTCTGTGAGGTTTATCAGATGCTCCCTCAACATCAAGCTCGTGAATTTCTTCTCACGTTTCATTCTCTACAAATTCTCTGAGATCCTCTCTCTTGTTCTTCCAGTAACCATAACAACTTATCAAGCTTTCAGTTCTTCCTCTCAGTTGGAGAGCCTCATGCGCTCTTCCTCTTTTCTTATTCATATCTAGGTTGCACATTCCCCTCCCGATATGTCTCCTTCTTGTCTGCATTCGCGTGTATTCTTGCATGCCTTTATCCTCCTTAGGAAGGTTTTGGACCTGTCCCATTCCTTCTGTTAGAAGGAAACTCGRGTTAGCCTAGGCATGCAGGAAAAACTTCCCTCTGTGGTACTTTGGGCTGAAATTTTTCTGTCTCCCCAACCAGAGCCTCCATGCTTCCATTCATTGGGGTAGTTGATTGTTCAACCACCAGTCCTTTTCTCATTAACTGATTTMTCCTTAGGATCAAGATGAGGCTTATTATTTCAGCAAGGAGAAATTTGGATCATTTTGACATAATGAACCCTCTCCACAGTTTCCTCACTCTTTTCCTCTAGTGATATCATGTCCAGTACTTCAAGGCTTCACCCCCACAGTTAGTTATTGACAATCTAAACAATAATACATTTACATTATTCCCATGCCATAGCATGGTGATCATAATTAATGATTAATTACAAGCTGGGGGAAACATGAGTGTTACAATATCACTCTCAATCTCTATTCTATTCTCTCATATATAAATTGTGAGTAATTTAACTTACTTCATTTGTATGAATAGTGTTAGGAAAGTATTCTCATAAAAAATTCACAGTGCCCAATATAAGGAGACCTGCCATGACTTGTTGCTTCTCCTCTAGTACATTTCATCATCTTTTACCCACACACAAATCTTGATTAATACACTCACATAGACAAAATTACTTTGTATATTACATGAAACCAAATCTTATACCTACTCTGCTATGCTCTGTTGGCCTCAAAGAAATTCATACCAGTAAATACAACAAATCACAAAGCTACCATTAAACCATGACCTAGGCCATGGCCTAGACCTACACTTAGACCATGACCTAGACAATGACAATACTATTTCTCTGTCTCACAATCACTCTCTCCCCTTATCTCCCTCCCTCCCCTTGTTCCTATGTCTCAATCCCACCACTCTCTCTCTCTTTCTCTCCGATCTCTTGCATGATCACTCACTCTCTCCCAATTTCTCCCTCTTCCTCTCTCTTTCTCCCCCACTTTACCTCTCTCCCCCACAACAACCATATAGATAAGTTCAAATTACAAATCTAGAAAATAATAATAAGCATACTTTGTAATTTCAAATATAACTTTTTGATGGGTTATATATATATATATATATATATAAACATTGAGCCACATTTTCTTTGGATGAATTTCAAAGTGTTAAATATGACAGTATAAAACTTTAGACACAATCACAAAAACAAATTTATTAATGATTACAAATCAAAATGTTTTTCAAAGTAGAACCTACTGATTACAAATCATAATGTTTTTCCAAGTACTACAACCTTAGTCAATATCATAATTATTAACTAATTAAACCTCCATCTGGGTTTAATGATGATCTTCATAATTTGATTGATACAAGCATCAGTTGGAGCAAATTGTGTGATAATTCACACATGAAGAGTATCAACTTGTACTTTCAAAATCCATTGAAGGATTAAAACTTATATAGATTTGCTCATTTGGCTCATTTTCCATTTAATGGTCATTTCATTGATCTTTTGTATATGAAAGATAATCAGATATTGGGCATTGTGAATCCTTATGATTACACTTGTCAAATGGCGTCGAAAGGCTCAAATTATCAGAGAAACAAGAATAATTTGAATACTAGGAATACTTCTACAACTACTCCTAGTGTTACAAATTCTGCAGTTATTGCTCCCAATGTTTTTTTTTCAAATCACATATGTTATAACTTGTCAAACTATTTGGCGATCAAATCATATTTAAATAAAAAAAACACTTATAATTTATCTTAGGCTATAATCTATTAATATTTTGTTACTACCTTGAAACTTATGCAAAAACACCAATACATGAGTGTGACTTGTGCATCACGAACAAATAATAATAATAAATCACATATTACAACATCTAGATCAAAATCAACATGTCATATAAATTATATAAAGCTTACAACAAAAAACAATGGCATTGGAAACTATCATTAAAAATACATAAAACATTTTCTTCAACATGCTGAAAAATTTCAATATGAAAACACTATATACAACACGGTATACCATGGGGGTATACCATATACATGTTGAAATAAGTGAACAAAAAAAATCAAGTATTAAAAAATGTTGTCTAATACAAATACTTATATGATTTCAAATATAAGTTCATGGTATTCCCAAGAGTATCAATAACTACCTAAAACTTTAGATGTAGCAAATATTATCTAAAATTTATAATACACAATCATGGATTTGGTGAAAAATGTTAAGGAAGCCAATTATATATTCATGGAAAAGTTTTACTTCTAGGAAAAAAATACAAATATATAGAGAATTATTATTATAAATTAGGCTACAAATTTTATTTTATTTTAATGAAAATATGAAGAAATTTAGCCAAATTGGCAAAATTTCGCTTATAAAAAACATTGGTTATTTCAAAAAGGTTTGTAGATACATTTCCTGAATTTCCTATTCAATCAATTAAGAGTGCTCCTAAAGAAAGGGATAGAAAGTTAATAGCTCATGCAAGGAATAAACAACCCACGATGGACTTTCAACTCGTGGTTGAGAAAAAATTGAACATAATTATGAATGATTTAATGAGAATTAAACATTATCTTCATGTTCTAAAATGTCCCAGATGCCAAGCTGAGGAGAATAATGTAGCTGACAACATTAGTTCATCTGCCTCTGGGCATAATGTGTACATTAGCGAAGATGAAGAAATGGGTGATGCCTAAATAGACTTAGATCATTATATGTTAGTCGTATTAAGTTTAAGTACTATGTGTGAGGATGTGATTAAGAGATATTTTGTAATTTTGATAATTCTAGGCTTTTAGCCTAATACTTTGTATATCTTATTTTTAATATAACTGACTTATGTTGTTCCTTTAATGAATCATCTCTTATTTGACCAATGTGTGTTATGTTTATCTAAAGGATATTTACAAGAAATATTCATCTAAGTGATATGTTAGCAAGATATTTTGTTTATAATTTCTTGGTTTCAATGTACTTAAGCCAATGCATACTTTCATATTTCCACTCATATACTATGCTTAGTTTTTGTAAGAAATTATAAATTATGTTGAGAAAGAAGAATTTGAAATAGGAATAAACACTTGTTCTTTAAAGAAAAAGAGAAAACAATTGTTAGCCTTTATGCACATTAGCTAGTTTTTTGTTTGAAAATGCCAATATAATATTATAGACATGTGTGAAATTACAAATGACACCTTCTGCAAGTTGAACCACTCAATTTGGCTCAAAATTGGCACTAGGGTGTGCATTTTACTCTGAGGCAGTTTGCATTCAAATTTACATGATATCCCAAATTTAGCTGCATGAAAACAACCTCTCATGTTCTTCAATTGTACTTTAAATGACATATGTAAATTTACAATATCTCTAACTCCATATTACAACTTTAAAACAATTCTTGAGCTACAAGGAAGCTTGGATGTGCATTTTAATGTTCTCACTTACTACAGGTTCGACCTTGCAAATTATAGAGTCTTTTTGCACAAAAGAGTCTTTTATGACTGAAAATGAAAAACTGACCTTGGTTTCCCTCATAACTCACCATCATATGATTCATCATAATGTTGTGAATCTTTGTGCATATAAATCATCCTTTTTGGAGTGTAAATGCACTGCTAATTGTACAAACAGGTTATAAATAATGGAATGATCATTTGTTGAAGAAACAAGATGCTATGAGAGAAGTCTTGCAGCTGTCAATGCTACTTTCATTGCTTTGATCCAATATTTTTTTGTCAGTGGAATTTCACCAATTTGGCTAAATTTTATTTGTTTTGAAGAAATTTAGGCTACAAATTTACATATTTTCATTGAAAATTAAAAACTTGTAGCATAATTTATTATTGTAGTTATGCATACACTTATATTTTTCACTTAAATATAAACATTTTCCACGAACATATAATAGGTTTTTTGAAAAAAGTTCCAAATCAATGATTATGGATCCTATTTTTTTTTTATCAGAATATTCACTACATATGGATGAATACTTAATAGCAACTACTCTTGGAAAAACCAAGAATTTTCAATTCAAGTCATGTAAATTTATGTAGGAAAAGAAAATGTTTTTAATACTTTACTTGTATTATTTTTTTACTTCTTTCAACATGTAGGTGGTATACCATGTTGTATATTAGTGTGTAAAATTGTTTCCATATATTTTTAAAGATATTTTCCATTGTCATTTCTTCTTGTTGTAAGTTGTTGTTAATTATTGTCAATGATGCACATGTGACAATAATGGAATCGTGTTGTTGCCAAATTTTAAAGGTAGTAACAAGAATTCAATTGGTTATCGCCTAATATATATATATATATATATATATGCTTTGATCACCAAATAGTTTGATAAGTTATGACTTATGTGTTGTGTAAGAAGAAACATTGCTTTGATCCCTAAGTCTGATAACCCTACTTGTTTTCAGGAGTATAGGCATATTTCCCTATACAACCACATATATAAAATTATTACAAAGATTATTGCTAGAATAAAGGACTGCTCTCCAAGTCTATTTCTAGTGAGCATTTTGGATTTTTTTGATGGGGGAATATTCATGAAACCATTGATCCAAATGGTGCAAGAGGGTCTACAAAGACTAAGAATATCAGTGTATTGGTGTTTAAAGTTGATTTATCTAAGGCATATGATAGGGTTAGTTGGTTTTATTTGAGATTTATGCTAATTCACTTTGGGTTTTGTGTTCCTTTTGTGAACTAGGTTATAAACTATTTATCCTTAATTTCTTTCTCTATCTTAATAAATGGGTCTACTTTAGCTTTTTTAAGGCTTCAGAGGGATTAATACAAGGGTGTCCCCTCTCTCCCCTTCTATTTTTAATATTAACTAAAGGTCTAGATCCTTGTTGGATGCAAAATAAATTGGGTCAAAATTGGCACTAGGGCGTGCATTTTACTCTAAGGTTGATTTGCATTCAAATTTACATGAAATCCCAAATCAAGTGGCATGAAAACAACCTCTCATGTTCTTCAATTGCACTTTAAATGACATGTAAATTTACAATATCTCTAACTCCATATTACAACCTTTACAACAATTTTTGAGCTACATGGAAGCTTGGGCATGCATTTTAATGTTCTCACTTAGTACATATACAAACTTGCAAATTACATAGTCTTTTTGCACAAAAGAGTCTTTTACGATTAAAAATGAAAAACCGACCTTGGTTTCCGTCATAACCCACCATCCTCTGATTCATCAAAATGTCGTGAATCTTTGTGCATATAAATCATCATTTTTAGAATGTAAATGCACTACTAATTGTAAAAACAAGTTATGAATATTGGAATGATCAATTTGCAACTTAAATCCTAAATTATGGAGCCATAGCCAACTTTGTGTGTGTAGTTTAATATAGCCAACTTTAACAAATTGGCCCATTGGTTTTACAATGCAATTTTGAGTCTTTATGCACACCAGGTAGGTTTGTGTCTGAAAATGCCAATATAAGTTTATAGATAGGTGTAAAATCACAAATTACAACTTATGCAACTTGAACCACTAAATTTGGCTCAAAATTGAGACTAGGGCATGCATTTGAGGCTAAGGCAATTTTCCCTTCAAATTTACATGAAATGCCAATTCTAGGTGCATGAAAGCAACCTCTCATGTTCTTAAATTGAACTTCGGATGCATAGGTAAATTTAACATCTATGAAAATCCATATTAAAACTTATAAAATAAATTTTGGAGCTACAGGGAAGCTTGGGCGTGCATTTTCATTTTGTCTCTTAGTACAGTTTAGACCCTGCAAATTACAAGGAAAATTTTGTCCCTTTTGCACAACCACCCTCTTTAAACTAGCAATTGAAAAATAAACAACAAGTGGGAGAATGTTGGGTATGTGTTATATTCTTTGCTTGCGTAGTAGTGTCTGTGTCGCGTCGGGCGCGCTAGGGGGTTTGAGGTGCCCTCGAGAATTTTTTTTGCCTCGAGAAACGTGTTGCATTTTTGCCTCATTTTTCGTGTTTCCTCGATTTTCATGTCCATTGTTGGGAGGTTTTTCGGCACACGGTTTTTTTTTATGGTTTTCTATTTCCGGTTAAGGAATTAGGGTTGTTGACTAATCCAGGTCATTGGGTTAGGGTTTTGGATGTTGTTGGCTCCTATATGTATATTGTATTGTAAACAATGTATCACTATGAATGAATACAAAATATGTTGGTTTTCCCGGTTTGGGTTTCCAGGGGAAACATCTTTGTGTATTGTTTGTATTTGCCATTGTATATTTTCTGTTCTTTAACTGCAAATATGTTTGCAATAAATATTGTACAAGGTTAAAATCTACATTTGGTATCAGAGCTTTGTTGGCTTCAGGGGGACACCTTTGTGGTCAAGGGTTTGGCTTGAGATTGTGATAAGCCTTGTTACAATGGGATATCCGTGGTATTGATTTTTCAGGTGAAAAGAAATGGCGAGCAATTCGAAAATGGAGATCGAGAAGTTTAATGGGAAAAGTTTTGAGCTGTGGACTTGCCAGTGATCAGAACCCCCCAAGGGAAGGATGTTGTAGTCTAAGGTTAACCCCTGTATAATGATGGACTCTGACACCAAGAATCTGTCTAGTCTTGTCGCTACCTGATGTTGATTTATCCGTTTATTGTTTCAGGTGAAATGTCCATCATTGGTTCTAATGTCCACCATCTCTGTTGTGTCTATGAACGTTGAGAATTCTTCTGCATCTCTATCCAATCTCCTGGTGCCTCCTTTTTTCTCCGCAAGTGACGTGATGATGTTGAAGTCCCCTGCCAGGATCCAATGGAGGTTATTGGAGCGAGATGTTAGGTCTTCTAGTTCTAGAAGCATTCTTCTTTTTTCCTCTAACATCTAGGGTCCATAAACATTAGTGCACACAATCATCTATGTGTTACCAATGATTTGCATGTTAACTGAAAGTGTGTGCCTGGTAGCTTCGGTTGTTATTAGGTTCATCACTTGTGGGTTCCACAAGGTGAGAATACCTCCTGACATTTGTTGTCCTTAGACAATCATCATCTTGTACTTGCTCCATTGCTTTTTGTTGATTGTTTCCATTCTGTTTATAGTGCATTTTGTCTCTTGGATGAAACAGAGGTCCAATTGTTCCTTCATATGTCTATTTTTAAGGATTCTCTACTTTCGTGGGTTGTTTAGGCCTCTTATATTCCATGTTATAATATTAATTTAAACATGTGGGGGGGAGTTGGGAAAGAGATTTTTTTTATCTTACCTAAGTTTATCAACAGAGCTCCTAGTTCCTGTAGGGCTACGCTGTTTGCTTTCCTGCCTTTTTTCCTTCTCGTCTGCTTGGGTGAGAGTTGTGGTTGTTCCTATTGGTTGTGGAGCCTGATTAGCTTCCTAATTCAGAGGTCTTTTACTTTTAGCCGCGTTTATACCCCACGAAGTATTTACACCCCAGAAGTATGTACACTCTTCCACGCGGGGGAGTGCAGAGGGGGGGTACCCCCTCTGCGGGGTACGGTGGGGGGGGGTGCTTATGGATAAATTCGTGAGTGCGGACACAGACCAATCTCCCTAGATCCACCTAGATCTGGAACAAACCGTGACAGAATACTACTCTTTCCCTAGATCTAGATATTGAATGAACTAAGAGAAATGGATGGTGGACATACCTTATGAACGCTCTCCTTTAATCTCTGTTGTTCCTTGCTATGCTCCGATGCTCTTGTG
>ML787420.1:449311-467349 GCA_009831015.1 Picea engelmannii
TGATCTAGTCGAGTATTGTCAGTTTATTCAGCCGCATTCGGCCATTTTTTAATCCACAGAGATATCATAATACAAACTTTGCAATCCTTTGTCGTGTTTATTATTTGTATGATCATTTATATGTTGTAAACCTTTGATCTTACACACACATTAGCAGTGTTTCCTAGACTAGCCAATTCAGGGACATTACACAAAAGGTGGCGTTTTACTTACACCCAACCTTTGGGAAACATATTCCCGAGGTGCTAAAAAAAGTGAGGGATGATCTCGTCGTAAGGTCTCTGCATCCTCGCAAGTAGCAGATCCTAGGCGATACTTGTCCCATTGGACCTTAACTTGGTGTACCGGATGATTCCTAAGTTGTCGAACCCTATGGTCCAATATGCATAATGGTTCAACCATGATGGTTCCCACGTCCCATACCTACAATTCCCTCCAATTTAGTTTGTGATATTCATCAGCAACATAATGACATAGAACATATACATGAAAAACATTATGAGTGTTATGCAAGTGGGACGGAAGTACGAGGCGATAGGCAACGAGTCCAATTCTCTCTTGGATTTTGAACGGTCCTATAAATTGAGGCAAAAACTTTGTCCCTTTTTCAAACCGAATGGTACTCTTATTAGGCTTGATACAAATGAAAACTTGATCTCCCACTTTATAACTTTGGTCAGTCCTATGTGCATCAACATAAACTTTATGTCTAGCATGTTCTTCCTTTAGTCGTTTCCTAATCTAAATCACTTGTTCCTCCATCTCTTGAATAAATTCGGGCACGAATGTCACTCGATCTTCTAACCTTTCCCAACTCAATGGTGTCCTGCATGGCCTTCCATACAAAGCTTCATAGGGTGAAATTCTGGTTGAGTTGTGAAAATGATTATTGTAGGAGAACTCTACCAAAGGTAGGTACCTCTCCCAATGGGTTTGATTATCCATAACATACATCTTAAGCATGTCTTCAATAACTTTATTTACTCTCTTAGTTTTCCCATTCGTTTCAGGATGATATGTTGTGCTCAAGTTCAATTGAGTTCCCAACGTTGACTTCAAACTTGTCCAAAACCTAGAGGTAAACCGAGAGTCCCTATCTGAAATGATCTTCTTGGGTAACCCATGGAGATAGATGACTTAACTTATAAAAACACATGCCACATCAGTGACATCGTAAGTGTCTCTAACTGGAATAAAATGAGCACTCTTGGTCAATTTATCAACTATAACAAGAATAACATTGTGCCTTAGTGATGTGAGTGGCAATTCCACAATGAAATCCATAGAAATGACTTCCCACTTGGACATGGGAACATCATGTGGTTGTAGGAGACCTGTCGGGTGGTGATGATCAACTTTCATTTTCTAACACTCAAGGCACTTGGCGATGAAATGGACTACATCATGTTTCATGCCTAACCAGAAGAAAAGATTATTCATATTTGCGTACATTTTCTTCACACTCGGATGTGCACAATAAAGTTCTCTATGGGATTTCTCGAGTATGATGCTTTGAATATCCCCACCCCCGAGGAGGTACATCCTTCCTTGATATCTTAACAATCCATCCACTTCAAGGCTATATCCTTCATACCTCGGTTCTAACTTCCTCTCACTCTGGAGGGTTGAAGTAACCTTTAAATACCAACTATCTCTAAGTTGTTTCCCGAACACTCGCTCTCTCATATTAACCTTTAAGGGCACCAAGGAGAAGATGTGTGGTCTCCTGCTTAGGGCATCTGTGACCACATTCTCCTTTCCCTTGATGTACGAAATTCCAAAATCATACTCACTCATAAACTCACTACATCGCCTCTGCCTGGCATTGAGATCCCTTTGAGTGAAGATATGCTTTAAGCTTTCATGGTCTATTTTGAGCTCAAATCTTCGCCCCACTAGATAATGCCTCAAAATCTTTAGAGCTATTATTACAACTGCCAACTCTAAATCATGAGTAGCGTAAAGCTCCTCGTGTTGCTTCAACTTTCTTGATGCATATGATATCTCTCCTTCGTCTTACATTAGCACGGACCCAAATCCTTGCTTCGAGGCATCCGTGTAGACCATGAAGTATTTTTCCATATCTGACACTCGCAGAATTGGTGCACTCATTAGTAACCTCTTAAACTCGTTGAATGCAATATCACATTCCTCTGTCCATTCATACCTCACCCCCTTGCGCTGCAAGGTGGTGATGGGTTTTTCTATCTTAGAGAACCCTTCCACAAACCTCCGATAATAACCATCTAGCCCCATGAATCTTCTCACCTCATGATCATTTTTCGGCATTGGCCATTCCATAATGGCCTTCACCTTTTCTAGGTCCACAGAAACTCCTTCACCAGAAATGATATGACCTAAATAGTGAATCTCTTTCTGGAAGAAAGAACACTTCAACAACTTTCTATACATTTTTTTCTCTCTAAGGCATGACAACACCACTCGCAAGTGTTCCTCATGTTCTCTTTCGTTCTTGGAGTAGATGAGGATATCATCCAGAAATACCTGTACAAAGGGATCTAAGTACTTTCAGAATACACCATTGACATGAGGCTCATGAATATTGTTGGTGCATTGGTCAAACCAAAAGGCACTACAATGAACTCGTAATGCATGAACCGAGTTCGAAAGGCAGTTTTAGGAATGTTTCCTTCCTTAATCCTTAACTGGTGATACCCTAATCGCAGATCATTTTTTTAGAAAATCGTTGATCCTTTCATCTAATCAAAGATATCATCTATTCGTGGCACTGGGTACCTATTTTTCATTGTAGCACGGTTCAAATCCCTGTAATCTATACACAGTCGTAAGGAACCATCCTTCTTCTTGACAAAGATTACTGGTGCACCCCAAGGTGAGACACTAGGCCTTATTATCCCTAAGTCAAGTAGTTCCTTAAACTACATCCACAACTCACAAATTTTTGGTGTTGTCATCCTATATGGAATCTTGGAAATTGGCTCCGTACCAGGTTTTATCTCAATGGTAAAATCAATCTCCCTCTCAGGAGGCAACCCCGGTAACTCTTTCAGAAAAACATCCTTAGATTTTGACAAAATTGGGTATTGATCCATAGAGGGTCCTTTCCCTTCATTTACTTCTTCCACTGCATATAATTGACAACCTTGCCTCATGCAACGTTTAACCTTCATTGTTGATATAAAGCGTAGAGACTCCTTCCTCCGTATACCATGGATCTCTACTGACCTTCCTTCATCATCAACACAAAGAACCCTCTTCACGAAACATAGCTCGATGGGCTTCAACTCGATGGGCTTCTAACCACTCCATTCCAATGATTCGTTCATACGTCCCCAGAGAAGTGACATACAACTTCAACCTAGTAGTACACACTCCCAGTTCTACTAGAAAATTATCGACGCTGGGTCCTACTGCTTTTTTTTCCCCCAAATCCATATTGACTTGTTTAAAGTCATCATGCTCGTAGGCTGCCAACCCAAACTTTTCTAATGTACAAGGTGAAATGAAACTATCTGTAGCACCAAAATCAAATAAAATTTTAACATTGACATGATTTAGCGTACCTGACGACTCCACCACCGTGGATTGATGTTATTCCTGGTGATTATTTATCGCTGCATAAATCTGGTGGCCACTACTTGCTATTCCCAATAGGGTCTTTCCTTCTCTATCCACAATGCATGATTGTGACTCTGGACAATCACATTGGTAATGGGGTCCTCCACACCCCCAACAAGTAACAGGAGATGGAACCTGCACACTACCCTATGAAGGCCTCTGAAATGAGTTCCTTCCCCCTGGATCCTCTGGCCCTACTATATGCTCCCCTAGAAGGTCATGGACCTGTGTGCGTCATCGGTGATGAGTGGGATGTTTCACTCACTGCCATTGAAATACATGTTGCAACTGCTCTAGGTGTGACTCTATTTCCATAAGGAGGTGGCTTAGAGCTCCCTCCCCTGTAGAAGGTCCTAGGGGCCTTCCCCAAGAATCTAGGTTGTTGTGGAATAGTCGATCCCGTACCTCTGTTTAAGCTCATATGCTCTTCTGTGTAACGAGAATTTTCAACTGCTTCAACTATTGACGATGGTTTCCACATCCACACCATGGTCCTTATCTTAGGGTTTAACCCATATACAAAACATTATGCTTGTCGTTGATCGATATCCATGTATGAGACATATTTTACTAACTCCACGAACTTGATTTCATACTCTTCCACGGTTCTGTTTCCCTGAATTAGAACATGGAATGCTCTTACTTGTTGTTCCTCATAATAAGCCGGTAAATACTTTCTCTAAAACCTTTCCTCAAAAAGTTCCCAAGAGACAACGTCTGGAGTAAGGTGCAACTGCCTCTCCAGATTACCCCACCAGTTCAAGACATTGTCCCTCAACTAAAATATTGTTGTCTTCATTTTTGACGTGGAAGCATAGTCTCTCAAGGCAAAGCATCTTGTCATTCCCTCCAACCATGCCTTAACACGTTCACTTGCACGTCCCCTGGGAAACTCTGGGAGTTTGATCTTTTGTAGTTCTCTAGTGATGTCCCTTAGTGGAGGCCCTCCCTCTAAGTCCCTCGACACTTCAGGGTTACCCACTCCATATGGTGGGGGTTCCACTTCGATATTCGTCGACTAGCGTCCCTTTAATGTCTCATTAATAGCCTCCAAGGAGCGCAAAATGAGAGCTAGCTCAAGCGATGGTGGTAGTGGTACCGATATTGGTTCTCCTTGCGACGATGTCCACTAGCCTCGATTTCCCCGAGTCCTAACCATCTTCACTGACTGAATTTGCATTCGACCAAAGATTATTAGTAGAGGGTTTAAGGCATTCCACATTTCACTCAACTTATACTTGTGGACGTAAGGTTTAGGCATAAGTTTCTTTATACTTGTCTGTAAACATACATTACTCCCATAAGGTAAGTGGCTAAAGGTCGAGGTCAAAATCCTCTAAGCTTGATAGTTTCGTCCAAGTAAGCTACTAGATCTTTCTCCTTGCTGGTTATGCTAGCACTGTGGGGTACTCATCAACGACCCTATCTTACATACTTAATCTCATTTAAGTACCTAATTTTTTTTAGAAGAAATTAATATAATATTCTAACCTTAGTCATCATGATTATAATCAACATTATAATAAAGACTTTAATAACATTATAATCAAGATTATATTCTCCTTTGATATCATTAATTAACATTATATTAATCATTTAAAATTAATTAATTAATCTTTCTTTTTTTTTTGTTAATTGGTCCGGACCTTCTTAGCATCGGGATTAACCTTTGGCTTGAGAAACTGCAACTCAGGGGCATCTAAGCTGTCAAAATCACCCGGGGATCGCACCCGGCCTGAGCCACACCAACCCTTAACATGGTTGGAATTTTTGTCCCCGCAGGTTTCGAACCGGTGACTTTTCAACACGAAGTGGCTTAACAACACACTCTGTCACCGACTGTCCTACACCTCGGGGACTATTAATTAATCTTCTATTGACATAAACCTTATATATCAATTAATCTTTTGTGTGTGTATGTGTGTATATATCCCTTTTTCTTTACATAAAAAAATTTAAGTTAACAAATTTAAATAATTAAAATTACTTTTTGTTAAATAATTAGATAAATCAAATAAAGTCTAAATATATAAACGAAGAAAAAAACAAAATAAATAAAAAAATGAAATGAAATAATTAAAATAATCAAATAAAATTAAAATTAATTAAATAAATAAATAAATCGAATTTCAAATTTCATTGAGTCGGGTGAGGCAATGTGCGACCTTGCATGAGGCCCACGTGCCTCCCCCTAATATTGTTGTAATAAACTACTCACCCCACAAAACCCTACCCCAGGGTCTTGTTTCTCATTTACCTGGTTCATTTGCATTTGGAGGTGTGAGTTTAGGTGTGTCCCTAACTCCATAATCGAACACAAGAAGGGCTTGGCCCTCGCTGCTGGGCCTACCTCTTTCTTTGGTTCTACATGGGGTTGGAAAACTAGTACTCATCTAGGATTGATCTTAGCATTTGTAACATATCTTGGGTCTTGGTTCGGCTTAAGGTTGGCATGACTGAGAGGGGCCGACCCCTTTGGGTGCGCGACCATGGTTCTAGTGCTCCATAAATCTGTAATTAATTTTTCTTTTCTTTTATTTTTTTTCTAAAACTGAGCGATAGGTTTACCCAATCACCTTCGATTGTAGGTTTTAGAGGGGTTCTGGAGCGTTTATTTGGGAGTGCATTCGTGGGAGTAACAAAGGCACCCTCAACCTTGTTAAAGAAAGGTCGTGTTGTTAAAGTTAATGAGGCAGGGTTGGGTTTGGCCCTGGCTCCATGGTTGGTTGCTCGAAGGGCACAACCATGGCTACTAGGCTGACCTCCGCCTCCTGTAACTCATTCGGGTGCAAGAGGCCCACCCCAAATTGCACATAGTGGATTCTTGGGGTGCGGTCTCGGCCCCATTACCAACCTCCAGAAGGGCACGCCCAAGGACGCCTTTCAGAAGACATGTCAAGTATGGAATCATTCGTATCTTTGGAGGTCGTTCCAACCGATCTTGTTTCATTGCAGACGTATTCCCTCGTACACATGACGAACTAGACTTGGAATTCTGGGGTCATAGCACACGTAAGGAATGGTTTTTGTAGACAAAATTTCATTGCAATGGGAGCGTTCACATGGGCCGAGAAGATAGATTCCACCTCTAGTTCGATATAGTGCTAACACAATGCCCCTCGTGGCTCCTTACTTTGTTGACTTGGCGCTTGGGCGTTGTGTTGGACTTTGGTGCTTGGTGAGTGTCTCTCAGTCCTATGTTTGGAGGTTAGGGCTCAATGGGTGTAGGCCCAATCCTTTTTTTTATATTGGTTATATTTCTCCATTGTGGGATCCTTTCTTCGTGGCTTGGTGCTTGGTCTTGACTTTGGAACTAAGCTTTTTTGCTTCAACAATTGGAGATTGGACTAGGCCCAATAATTTTTAATTTAATTTGTTTTTTTTTTAACTTTTTTTTTAATATATTTTTATTTATTTTTATAAGAGATTTATATTTCTATTAGAAGAAAGAAAATAGATAAATAAAAAAAGAACATTTTTTGTATTACTTAGAAAATAAAATTGGTCTTGAATATATGTATGTTTTCATCACTTTTCATAGTCCTCAGTTATACTACGGAATTTATGTCATCTAACCCTTATGTATATAAAAAAAATTAAATTCATTTGTCCTTTGCAGGTAAGGATTATTTCTTACAGTGAACAGGTTAAGTGTTTGGAACAAGAGGGATAGAGGTTGGAACATATCATGAGTGCTTTTCTCCCATTTCTTCTTGGGTTTATCTGGTTACTTCCCTTAAGATTTCTGGGTTTTCAGTCTTCAGTCTTAAGGGTGAGTAGGCCCTAGACTCCAAGTTTTGAAACTTGGCTTTGATACCATTTGTAAAGCCCGTCCTTGGGCTTCATAGCTAAAAGTAAAAATTGTAACCAAATACCATATGTAAATCTTAATAGTAAATTAAATTTACAACAATTTCCAGCAATTAAATTTTTATTTTTCACAGATTACAACATAATCTCAATATTTATATCTTGATTAACAACAACACTTAAAACTAGTAAATTACCTCTTGAAGATGTTGTCCTTTGAGTTGTTGAAACGATCTACTACAAAAAACTGAAACTGCCTGAAACTGTTTCCTCCCAGCCAGCTAGGAACATAGCCTCTCCGACTCCCTAGCTCTAGGAAATCATATTTCCTGGCCCTCGAGCCCAAAATCCCAACAACACTATTTCCCTAGTAAAAATCCCCAAAGAAATTTTGCCTTCCAGTCTCCTCCTTTCTCCCTCCTCCTTCTCCCAATGTTTTCCCAAAAAGAAGACCCTTTTCCAAGTCCCCTCCCCTCTTCCTTATCCTCCTCTCTCGAATTCCCCTCCCTCATTCAATTCCCAACTGCCTTATCCTCTCATTAATTCCCTCACCTACCATTAAATAATAAAATAACAAAATGATTCAAATATATTTATTTCAATAATTAATTTAATTTAACTTAACAAATTATGATCATTAATAAATCAAATCGGGTTGTTACAAGATAGCACTCAAAAAGGTGATGGCAACATAAGGAATTGGAATCAGTTATGGAAATAATTTCCCACTATGCATGATAGTTATGCTAGTAAATACCACTATTGACAACGAGTACAAACCTCAAGGGACAACTCGATAGCCAATTATCATAGGTAGGAAGTCACCCATTGAGTATTTAATGTTCAAAGGCCACTCCTCACCTCATTATTTTCGCAACGCAAGTCGAGTATACAACTAAAGAGTTGAGCACAGAGCACCCAGATCACTAAGAGTGTTAGAAGTTCAAGAAATTCATGCCACATAATCAGTACAGGTAGCTCATCCATGCATAGTTGCCATAAGTGATTCCATAACAGAGCTCCCAAGCAGAAGGTAACAATACATGAACCTAAAGGTGCCACGCATTCAACAAGGATAGTGGTCTCTGCAAGTAAAACCAAAGCGTGAAAGAAGGTCCAGGCAACAAATGAATAATTCATTCCCTTGCTTGAGCTATCGCCCAATGTAAGCTTATGAGGCCCCCTATTAAGAATGATTCTGAAGGTGAAGCGTGTAGACTTTAGTATACAAGATGAAGAGAAGTTCCCAGAAATGCAGTTCAACATATATACATAGGCGATTACATGAATAGATGGACGAGTGTGGATGACTACCAAGGACTGGGCACAGATGTTGAAACAATCAAGAATAATGTCTCTACTAGATTGCCCACATTTTGGGTGCAACCAGTCCGTAAACTAGTGCATATGATTCTTAATCACCCGCTTGCATGGAGGGGTCAAGCCATATTAGGTCGATGTCAACACAATTAACATAGTCTCAAGCCTCCCCATAGAAGGAGAAGATCCAACAAAAAAATACTAGCCAAGGATGTCGTTCACAAAGAGGTGTACACTATGTATGGTATACACAAGGAATTGTGAGGAGTGGTGATAACAAAGATAAATGACCATGGGGTCTGATTCACCACACAACTACTTTTCTGCAAAATGATCTGCAAGTGCTTCAAGGATGAGTGCCCATTGGTAGTAGTCGTCGTCGCTGCACATTGTGTCTATGGAGTTAGGATGGCTTGGGAAAGATACCTATTGAATGAGTTCATACAATATTTCCTTGAAACGTAGGATTTCAGCATGGAGTTTCATTATAGTTGGGTGTTACTTCTCTTGGCCATGGTAGTATGGAAACTACCACCCCACTGTAATTATAACAAACATGCCTCGACATGGTTCCTATCACAAAAGTTCTTGGATTTGCAACATACTAACAATAGGAGCATCTAGGTCGAGAATAACACTTCATTTGAGATGTGGTTTATTGAACTTCAACAAGTGGTTGCACCAAATTTACGCTTACCGCGCAACATCATATATAGGTATGAGGACTACCTCCTATTTCAATGCAATTTCCTTAATGTGTTCATTTATCCATGTGCAGATCTGAAGGTAGAAACCAGATTGCTTCCCTTATGTATCATAGAGGAAGACATCTAGCAGGTTGTCACTTAGTGACCAAAGAAATTACGACCTACACCCGATGACGAACTTGAGCAATTAGAGACAAGGACAAAGAAAAGGAAAGAGAAGAAAAAGGTAGAGCAAGCCCAACAAAAGGGTAAAGAACAGATGGATGAGCAACAACAGGTTGTGACATCCCAAGGAAAGACAAAAGGACCTATGGGCCAACGGACAAACGCATATGCTACCAAATAAGCAAAAAAGGGAAAAGGGCCCAACAGGAAGTTGGTGCAGACAACACCAACAAAGAAAACCCCTATGAAGAGAATGCACACAACACTCAGGCTAAGTCCTAGCCTTGAGGGTAGTGAGCAAGAGCGCACACCAAATCTGTCACGACACACTAACACTGCGCCCATTACAGAGGAAATCCCCTCATACTCCACCATGTACACAATGGTGCCCGATCAAAGAAGATAAAAGGGGATTGAGACAAACAATACAATGCAAAATCTAGGGTAGACTTCCATGCCTATCCCAAGCCTCATCAAGGAGCTCAAGGATAATTTGATAGTACAACAGATAATGAATACAGAGTCATCACAAAAATTGGATGAACATTGTCAAGAGTTGGAGCTTGCTCCAACAATTGGGTCCCCACTCCAAGAAAAAAGGATGAAAAAGAGAACAACTCGCGCCACTTCACTGCACAACAATACCCAAAGGAGAGTGTTGCATTTTAGTCCATTGGTAGTCACTACTATTGAGCCATACAACTCTACAGAACCTCCACCATTACCATACATCGAGCTAGAGTTGGTGCAAGTGCCTCTACAGGACTTGCAAACTTATATGGATGAAATATGAATGAACCAGGAGACAAGCATTGTGTCCTCAGCCAATCGTATGCACAACTGTAGTAGTGACGTGACCAAGAACTTGCTACACACAGAGAAACCCAAAATAAGAATCACCATGAAATAGTTGCCTGTAAGGAGATTGAAGTGGCCCACTGAGAGATCAAATAACTCTACACAACGAAAGTCACTGTGCACACATTATTGATTAATGCAGTCAACGAGGTTTATGCATGAGTCCCCTGCATAGAAAAATACACTTTGAACCTCCCCACACTGCACAAACTTAGCAAAGTGAAGGAGAGATTTCAATACCTATAGAAATACAACATCGAGCTTTGGAAAAAGCTCAAGCGTGGCCCCCAATTAGAAAAAGAGGGGTTGCAACAACAAATTGTGATGGTCGAAGAGGAACTAAAAAGGGGGCAAACACACATCGCAATTTTCATAGGCATGATCAAATATAGATTCAAACTCTACATACACCTCGAGAATTCCCCCAAAGTCAGTGCTATTGATAATTAGATCTAAGCAATTGAGGTCTATGTCGTGCAATAGTAGCAAGCATTTCCCTCCTTACCACCAGTCGAATGACAAGAGGCCATGACAACAGTCACCACCAAAATTTGGGATATTGCGGCAACCTGTATTGAACAACAGAGGCTCTCAGGCATCATGCTTGATGCAACATATAAAGCTCATTTGCATTACCACAAACTTACAAATTTTCAGGCAATGACAACCCTAATTGTAAAACTGGTGGAGAAAATCAACCTCACCTTGTTGATGATCACATCAGGTGATGTCGAGGATTTTTGCAAGAAAATGCAGGAGATGAAACAAATTTTTGAAAAGGTTGATGGTCATTTCAAATAATTTATCCAAGAACTCATTACAACAGTGCCATCAACCTCCTTTTTGATTTCGTAAACAATGTTGTTGGCTCAAGAAAGATCCAACTAATGGTGTTGGGGGTTTGTTGGCACCTAAGGTTTGACAGAAGCTACATGCGTACCACAAGTCACTACTATGTGTGTGCTCAATAATATGAATTGCACAACGCCAAGTTTTGGCGTCTACGCCAACCAAGGATTTACTACGTTCTCCAACCCATTTTGTACTGTGCTCAAGGACTTAAAGAAACCACATGCAGGTTGGATCCGAAAAGATCTTCAAAAATCATTGTAATTGATTTTGTAAGAACTCGATTGGTCATGGTTGAGGTTATGGATGAGATGGTAAGTTCATTATGATTTCCACGCTCCATGGAATATATGAGGGGATGCATGCATATATGGAAGGGTTTGGATTTTGAGTAAAGAGAGAGTTCATTGTTATGTGAGAGATAAACGATCTAGAGCTCAAGTTATGTTCAGTTTTCATTTCTTGTTATGTTTGGTTTTGTTATGTATGAGAGAGAAAGTACATCAAGATCCGAGTGCATGGCTTGTCTTTGTTTTGAATGTTAATGCACCTTGAGCAGGACACGACCCTATTGTATCTCACTATTTTGAATGAATGGAATGAATGAATACAACATGAATCTCATTTATCTTTGTATCTGATGTGTTATGATCTGAATGTATGCATGTTTTATATTGTTATGTGCAATATCTTATGGTAGTAATGAATGACTAAATGAATAGCTCATGAAGGTTTCCTATATGTTTTATTCCTTCACACCTTGCACAAGACTGATGGTCTCTATGATTCTCATGGTGTCCCGGGTGAGACCTTCTTCAATCCTTGAAGATTGAATATGCTAGCGCCTATGGGGTTTTATTGGTAAAGCTTATTGAACCCTGGGTCTATAACCCTCCAGTCGAGCCAACAACCTTTTTTACTGCGTTGGAAATATCTATGATTGGAGTGCATATGTGTTGCCTTAAGGGCTCACCCTTTTTATTGCATTCAAAATGTCTAAAACTGGAGTGCATATGTGTTGCCTTAAAGTATCATTCACATGGAATTGATGCCGGGTGCATGTCAGAATATTTTCTCGATCACTATTACAATAGTAGAATAAAAATAAAAATAAAATATTTGTCAGCTAAAAATTATTGAAAAAGTTAACCACAAGGCTACTACGTCCTATCAAACCAATGTGAACGAGTGTGGTTTCCATGCACCATTTGTGTTCTCATCATGCAAGAAAAATTGTTGGGATGCATAACATCCTTAAATGTTCAATACATAGAAGTAGGTAGCATATATCTTGCCAACATTGAATTGGGAGAGAGAATGATGTAGCGGGCATGTTAGAGTGGTAATGGCAAAGGCATCTACTTCTTGAGGTAGCAATGTAGTCCACTAGTCTATCAACTAATCACATCTTGGTGAAATTGCACTATTGCAAGTATAATCTTGCACATGTATACTTGGAGATGTAAAATCTTGATAGAAGCTATGATTTATTGGTGAGGAATCGAAGGTTTTTGGTCCCGATGAGACTGATGAAGTCCAAGATGTGGATCATCCATCTCGTTAATCTGTTTAGGAGCATAGATTGAAGTGGAGAAACATGTATCGACAAGAGAGGTCACAAGGTAGATGATTAAGGTAATGGGACAATTGAGCCTCACATCTCTCTAACTGAAATATATAAATAGTTGAACTCATGCCCAAGTTCAAGTCCCTTGTTCAACAATGATCCAGGGTGGTGTTTCTAAGTACATGGATATTCACCTCATATGAGGCTTGCCATGGTTGAATTTAAAAGCTTAAAGCAAATCTTAAAACTAGGAGCTTGAAACTTGTTTTTCTCTCTGTAGCAACATTGGCTTTGATTATAGTTCTTATTGTTGGAAACTGTGATCGGAAACAATGGAAGTTAGATGTAATGTCAACTAATCTTCTAGCATATTGTTTGGTAGTGAGAGGTTTCAAATGTCCACGAGAGCTCGTAAATTATCATTAATATTCTTTCAAGCTTTATATACTTCTATATTATGAGGCAATGTCATCAAATTAAAGGGTTCTTCATATAATGGAATAGGATTAGGCTCACAAGAAGGCATTAAACTTGGTAAGTTACAATGTTGCTTATAATGATTTCCTTCTTGCTACAAGGTTCTTTAAAGAATCAATTCAAGGATGCCAATTGTAATAAAAACTATAATAGTTTGCTTCATATCTAACATAGAAGTACACCCCCATTGTTATAATGGGAGATCATTGGAATTTGTGTGCACAAATGGGAAAAATATTGTAATAGCCCACTACTTGTACCAAAAAAAAAAAGCAAGCCTATGTAGCCTACTACTTGTACCAAAAAACAAGTAAGCCTATGCAACCCACTATTTGTACAAAATAACAAGAAAACCTATGCAACCCACTACTTGTACAAAAAAAAATCAAAAATATGCTTTCATCATAGGTAGTACTAGCCACTACGTGGCTTATCTACCTTGTTTTATTTTATTGTTGGATGCCAATGTTTGGGATATGCTTTCATTTGCATATATGTGTTGATATGTGACAATCACTGAGTTACTTTTCATCATGAAGTTCAACTACACTAGAATTCTCGTTGAGTACAAGGAAGTAGTGGTTGAGTGCTCCACCGAATTATGCCTATCTTGATCATCAAAGTACTAGTCAAGTCTCCCACCAATGTTTACCTTGGCCATGGATGCGGTGCTTGAGTCCCAATTAGTGCTAAATTGTTGATTGCATGTACTATTGAATTGACTATCCTTGCATAATGGGAATGTGGATCTAACGAAACTTTTAGCATTGTTATGTTGGACATAAAGATAATACAAATTATAGTTTCAATGTTCTTGATAATGTTATTTCTCACTAACAAGTAAAAAGTTTGGTACATACCAACATTTAAAGATGGTTCAAGTGTGTAACTTGAACCTATATGAGATGCAGTTAGAGAGTGCAGTGGTCTCAAGTAATTATTGTAGAAGGATCACTCTCTCCATCTGTGGACCAGGGAAATACAAATAATTTATTGATAACTCTTACAGAGTGGATGAGTAATCAAGTGTACCAAATCAAGCCAATGATGAAGTATTTGTGGCCAATTTAGTGTGCTCATTATATAAACATGTGGAGGATCCTCATTCGTTTGTAATATATTGACCATGTAATGATGTAAACCATAGCTTCAAACTACCATGACATTTGTGCACATAGGTAGCTACACAAAATGGTTATGATGAATGGATGGATAGGTATGGTTGTGAGTCTAATTTTTTCCATTATGTGTCTAACTGTGTTGTTACATTAAATTTAAAATTGATTCATATTATATTTTCCTATATTGGAGAGTGTCTTTATAAAGCAATGATACAATTTATATGCCTTAAAATAGATTAACTACAACATTAATGAGAATATATGTAGTTTCATCTTATAGGGGTCTTCTTAGTGTCCAATTGAACTATTTACGACATTAAATAATCCGTAGTTATATGATGCAATTATATTCAATCTTCTTAGCATGCATTTTAGGTTTTCCAATGCCCAATCAAACAAATGGTAACAATAACACTCTAAATATTGATGGAATTATAAGAAGGTTGTGGTAGAATGACATTCAACTTACAAATGAGTTGAATTTCTACAAATTTTTGTATGTATAACACTAAATTTATCACTAATGTTGGATATACCAATTTTAGATGTAAAATATAATTGGATTTTGGAGTTCAGACATATACTTTTTTTTTAAACCAACTTCTCAAAGGCATCGTGTAGGAAAAAGTAACTAAATCATTGATTGTTATTATCAATGCATAAACTATAGCTATTATTTTAGTGTGTTAATGCTCAAATCAGTGATCGATGCAATAAACATCTCAACACTCTAGTGAGGCTAAGTGGGAGGATACAATGAAATGAAACTAGGTATTTATAGCCCATGATCTATTGAAATCATATGAATTCATCACTAATAGTACTATCCCATCCCATTGGGGTGTGGTTTAGCAGCGAGTGGCAAGGTGATTAGTCATGTATTGATGTAGAGACATAGGTTCAAACCCCCCTATGTGAGTGTGAATGATGCCAAGTGCATGTCTTGGGTGACTTTGATTTATAGACATGCCCCTCATAGCATGACAACTTAGCCAAAGGGACTTTATAAGATGCATTTCTAAAAAAAAGAGTACTAACTTTCATAGGAGGATCATATGTACATAGTGTTGAAGAATTCATATCTTAATTACAATCTCATTGTCCTTGATGTTGGAGGTTAGGCATACACCTTCATATAAGTCTAGAGGCTTTGACATAATGAAGCTTTCTAGATAATAACAATATGACATAACTTAACAAATTTGAGAAGTATTCACACACACACACACACACACACACACACACACACACACACACACATAACTTCGAATAGAGCCTGGGAAACACACCAGGCACTTCTCCTCATTTTGAGGATGGTACCCGAGGTAAACCATTTTTTGTAGAAAGCTGAGGCTTTTTCGAAAGCTTGCTCATTTAAGAGCTCAACATGTCACTTGCGGGAATTGAACCTGAGTGGGAGGGAAAACACCCCTCAACACAAACCACTCGGGCTAAACCCAATTAAAACATATGGTCAAGATATGTAAATTAAAATATTGAAATATACATAGATCTTTAAAATAAATTGGAATTAGGATATTGAAGTATCGAAATATATTTGACATGAATTGAAAGAAACCATATCTAATATTGCAAATAAAACCAAGAAAAAAATTGTCAAAATATTCAAATTGCATAAGGACAAAGGTAAGTTAAATGAAGAAATTAGAAAAAATATGACAAAGCTTCAAGTTACATGCCCTTAAGTGTTTCTTTAGGAGGTTAAGAGATTAACATAAAGAAAGGAAAAATATTATTGAAGAGGAATGAGCTCCATCCTGAGGAGGCTAAGGCAAACTTTAAAAAACAAGATAGAATACTTAAGAATATTCTCTTGAAGTGCAAACAATATAACATGTTATTGTACCAAAATGGAACATTGAAGATACATTTATGGACAAAGAATCATATGACTATACATGGATGGATGGTTAATTAAGAACCAAGCAACAAAATGTACCACATAAAATGGAACATTGAAGATACATTTATGGACAAAGAATCATATGAGTATACATGGATGGATGGTTAATTAAGAACCAAGCAACAAAATGTACCACATAAAAGATTAGTTTTATATGAGCAAATTGATTCAGAAAAGTTGAAAATATTAAACATAGATTACTGGTTAAGTATCACTAGTTTATTAACCATCGTACTGCCTAAAGCAAAATGTACCACATAAAATGGAACATTGAAGATACATTTATGGACAAAGAATCATATGAGTATACATGGATGGATGGTTAATTAAGAACCAAGCAACAAAATGTACCACATAAAAGATTAGTTTTATATGAGCAAATTGATTCAGAAAAGTTGGAAATATTAAACATAGATTACTGGTTAAGTATCACTAGTTTATTAACCATCGTACTGCCTAAAGCAAGGCTATAAGTCGTGTTTATGATCAACTTGTAAGGAATACTGGAGCAAGCTCTAGCACAGGTGTAAGAGCGAACAAGAACAAAATTGAGGAAGTCTTACTACTTAATATTATCTAACACTTGAGAATAAAAATCTTAATCAGGAGGGTGAAAACATTATGTTACTAACACAACATACTACATATATAATCCATAAAATGGATTTTCATTGGGCCCACAAGGTTAGTTGGGCCGTCATTAAGGTGCCATGTTATTATACCTGTTGATAGGCATGGTATATAGTGATGAGTTCACCATTGACTATATATTAATTTACCAGTTGACCAAAAATTAATATAGCTTTCTAATGCAACACTTTAGAAATAGACTTTATTTATTTATTTCATTTATTAAAAAAAAAAATTGTCAAGATCTCATTGGCTATTCAAACCAACCTGTTATTGCCCAATTAATAATAGTTCATGAATGCAGACATAAATTAATATGGCTTTCTAATGTAAAACTTTAGCAATAGAATTTTTTTATTTATTTCATTTATTAAAAAAAAAAATTGTCAAGATTTCATTGGCTATTATGTCACTGCAGTCGATGCAGTGCAGATCGAGCCCTTGTCAGTGTCCTCCTCTGCTGTCATTTGGCAGAGTGTTTTTGCAGTGGAAATTTTGTGAAAAGACGGTTTCGAAACCCAAACGAGCGATGTCCAGGTTCAAAGCCCTCCAATACTCCAAAACGAGCACGAACACCCACTAGGAATGTGTTCCCCAATACCTCCGAACAAATATATCTGACGGTGATGTGGCAACGAACCCGCTTCTTTCTGTGTCTGGACCAATCACAAATACGTGACTGGCTACAAGCAGGCTGCTGCTTCTCAGCGAATTAAATCAGTACGTATACACAGTGTATTTACGTCCCTATAGTGAATGTATATACAGGATGTAGTTGTACTCAGAGAAGCCAAAAGAATATTGCATTCAATTGATATTAAACTGCTAAATGGAAATAGACTGATCGGTTTAAGTGGGAAAGGCTCACTGAAAAAACGTACACCAACCGGGGTAACTCTAAAAGATACGTGTTTTTAATTAAAAATGCAACCGGGTTACTTGGCAAGGAACCCACTGTGGGGGCTGTGGCGCTGGCTCTCTCATAATTTCAATCGCTTGCATGATAAAAT
>ML787420.1:481075-493370 GCA_009831015.1 Picea engelmannii
ATTACCTAATAAATCTTTTACTTAATAATCCCTAAGTATATATTCTACTAGGGTTGTTACAATGTTCCGTAGACCAAGAGGTGTGGTTGTGAAACTGTGGCTCCATAATTCATCAATACTATTCGTGTACTTGTAGCACACTACCATTCACTTTAGTTTTCCTATTAAAAAAATGTCATCGGGTCTAGAGTTGTGACATCCAAAGTATTGTCAATAGAGGGCTTGAATAGCCACCAAACTGGACAACTGTTTGTCGGGGACATAATGGTTGTCTATACCACCTACTTGGACAAGGCAAACAAAAGTAGATCCATTATGCATGCTGATATGACAGACAAGGATGCCATGATGACAGTCACACTGACTGTTCCTCCACAACTTGTCCAGAAACATGCAGAAAAGATATTGCCGCGTAATGAGATATCCATTACAAATTTTAATGTATTGCCCAAAACAGTATATGACCGTGGTGATTGCGATTGAATTATTTTGCTCAACGAAACAAGCATTGTGGAAAAAAAATTTGCTATTTGTTGAGAATATCGCTTCCTCCTGGACTCGACTATCAAGAAGCTTGCACAGAGCATTGATATTTACCCAATCGAAACGATTGGGGCTGCTGTGACATTGGCGAGAAAATTTTGGTCACAACACATTCTCCATATAAAGGATGGAGAGTCGAACAACGACAAGGCAATGATACCACTTTTCATATTCAGTTTTGTTCTTAACTTTCACGTCTGCATATATGTCGGATAAGTTACACAAATATTGCACTGTTCCATGTTACAACTACAATTGTTCGATACGTATTCAGATTTGTTTTCGTCAATGGAACAACAATTGCATAGAGGGCAGATTCCACTTATGTTGTTAAAAAATATAACAAAGAATAAGGATGCTAGAGAAAGGATCTTTTGGACAACCCAGGCAACGTTTGTAACTGAGTTGCGAGAAGATATAGTAGAGGATCTGGAGAAACTAGCTAGCTCTACAATTGTTGTGCGTATACATCCACAAAATCATCCTCAATTTGCTTATAGAAATAGCCTTCAACAAATTTTTGCACCTGTTTACTTTGTCTTTTTTGTTTTAAAGGGGAGGGGAGGGGGTGCATTTGTGTATTATATTGTTCAATGTATTAATCCCTTTGCTCGCGTTGCCAGGTTGAAGGTCTTTTAGTTGCAGCCAATGTGTACTCAACCCCCTTTGATCCTGTATGTGCAAAATGCCATTCCGCTGCTTCTGCCTCCGCTTTGATAAGTGATGATATGATTGATTGTCTGCGATGCGATGAAAAATGCCCATATATTTATGGACATTGCGTCAATGGTGTTATCCGAACCGTGGACAACACAACTGTGCAGTGTTCGGTTAGGCAGCCTCTATTACAAAATGTGCTTCCTGAATTAGCAGAGTTGTTGTATGAAACGTATCTACACAAAAAGGCAAGCAATGTCTATATGTTGCGATAGCTTCAGATACAGAGCAAATTCACCTTAAATGAGGACAATACAATTTTGCATATCGGCTAAAGAAGGGCCAAAAAAATAAATTAAATCAAACTTTGGGAGGAAACGAAAATACCTCATGTCTCTCTGTAATATTTGTTCAACATCCAGATGAATGTTCGTTTCAAGAGAAAAGGAATGCGCCGACGTCTTTTCTTTGTATATCAAATTATTTGGTGCAAAGGTCGATGGGTTCTACTCAATGGAACCTTCTGGGAACTTTCTTCTGGGTTGTTTAAAGTATGGTTGGTTCTTGGTTATCTGGTTTGTCTGTCAATTTGTATACCATGGAACTCCATCTCTTCTTTGGAGGATACAAAACAATATAATTGATTTTTTTTGCCATCTGGCACGCAGATCCGCCTGATAATTTCTATGGCGCTGTGACGCAAATGTACTATGTGACTTGTTTTGGCAAATTTCCTTGATCGATGAACTTGGTCAAATTATTGTTGTGAAATAATTTGAAATCAACAAATATATAGTGTGCGAAGTGCAACTGTCCTATCATACCAACAAGAGGCTCTTAAAATTCAAATTCATCGTTGTTTCCGCAATTTTTGCTTATTCAATGAACTTGGTAAAATTAATATCCTGGAATAATTTGAAATCAACGAATATATACTGTGCGGAGTGCAATTGTGCTATCATATGAACAAGAGGGCCTTAAACTTCAAATTGGTCCTTGTCATGCTTGCGGTGATAGAATTTTACAAAAATATTCTTTTGTTTCCTTCATTTTTTTAAAAATAAGCGATTTAACATCCTTTAATAATTTAATGTAATTCACTTGTACAATAACAATAGTTAATATTAATATTTTAGTATCTGAAAATAATGTTTTAAGATGAAGTTAGATAGGATGAGCATTGCTAAACAATTGCAATCTTGAACCCGCCAGACGTGGAATCCGCAAGTCCACCTGTCAATTTGTATATCGCGGAAGTTTGGGTGATATTTGCAGGACACCGAACAAAAGAGGTTCAAATTTCAACCCACCAGGCCGAGAACCCGCGATCCAAAAAGTGCCCAAGTATGGAACGAGGGATCCACATATGCTCTATAAAATCTTTTGTCCATACTTTCTAAAAATACATGTTTACTATGTATTTCTCGTTTGTTGGAAAACTTTTATATCAGTCGCCCGACCAGATTGTACAAACTTTCTTGTTTAATTAAATTCTGCAATAGCAAAAAATATTATTAATGATTTAGTATTGAAAATCATGTTTTTAGATATGTTAGATAGTTGATAGGGATTAGTATCTGTAAAAAATGGCAAACTTGAACCCGCCCGCCTGCCCTCAAGTCCATCTGTCAATTTGTATATCGCGGAACTCCGAGGGCTATTCGGAGGAAAATGAACAATGAAAACTGCAATGTTGAGCCACGCAACCCACAGGTTCGTTTGTCAATTTGTAAATCGTGGAGATGTGCCTGGTGTTTATATAACGCGAAACAATAGATGCCCAATTTTCAGCCCACGAGCCCCACAGACCCGATAAAAAAATTCGCTAGATATGAAATTCATATGGGATCGCTACGGGACAATAAAACTGCAATGTTCAACCAACCAGCCTGAGTCCACCTGTCCACTTGTATATCACGGAAGTCTGGGTATTATTTGTGGGAGATGGAACAATAGAGACTCTATTTTCGGCCTACCAGGCCGCGAACCAAAAATTGCCTAGGTATGAAATGAGGGATCCGCATATGCTGTATAAAATCTCATTCCATAGTTTATATAGAGACAATGTCCACAAGTCCGCGTGTCAACTTGTATATCGTGGAAGTTTAGGTGCTATTTGTAGGACACGGAACAATAGATACTTAATTTTTAGCCTGTCAGGTCGCGAACCCGCGATCCAAAAAGTGCCCAAGTATGGAATGAGGGATCTGCATATGTTCTAGAACAATGTTTTTGTACAGCGCGGAACAACAGAGGCCCAATTTTCAGCCCGCCAGCCCCATAACTCCCGATAAAAAAAAAATCGCTAAATATGAAATTCATACGGGATCTCTGCATATGTTGTATAAAATCTCATTCCATACTTTATTTAGAGACTATGTCCACAAGTCTGTGTGTTAATTTGTATATCGCGGAAGTCTAGGTGCTATTTGTGGGACACAGAACAATAGATACTTAAATTTCAGCCTGCCAGGTCGTGAATGTGCGATCCAAAAAGTGTCGAAGTATGGAATGAGGGATCCACAAATGTTTTAGAAAAATGTGTTTGTAAAGTGCGGAACAATAGACGCCCAATTTCCAGCTCGCCAGCCCCAGAGCCCTCGATAAAAAAAAACGTTAAATTTGAAATTCATACGGGATCGCTACGGGACAATAAAAGTGCAATGTTCAGCCAACCAGCCCAAGTCCACCTATCAATTTGTATATTGCAGAAGTCTGGGTGCTATTTGTAGGAGATGGAACAATAGAGACTCTATTTTTTGGTGCGCCAACTCGCGATCCAAAAGTTGCCTAAGTATGGAATGAGGGATCTGCATATGCTGTATAAAATCTCATTCCATACTTTATATATAGACTATGTCCAAAAGTCCGTGTGTCAATTTGTATATCTCGGAAGTCTAGGTGCTATTTGTAGGACATGAAACAATAGATACTTAATTTTCAGCCCACCAGGTCCCGAACCCGCGATCCAAAAAGTGCTCAAGTATGGAATGAGGGATCCTTATATGTTCTAAAACACTATCAATCTGTATATCGTGGAAGTCCGGGTGCTATTTGTAGGAGACAGAACAATAAAGACTCTATTTTCGGCTTGCCAGGCCGCGAGCCTGCGATCCAAAAAATGCCTAAGTATGGAATGAGGGATCCACATATGTTGTATAAAATCTCATTCCATACTTTATATAGACTATGTCCACAAGTCCGCGTGCGAATTTGTATATCGCGGAAGTCTAGGTGTTATTTGTAGGACACAAAAGTCTAGGTGGTATTTGTAGGACATAGAACAATAGATACTTAATTTTTCAGCTCGCCAAGTCACGAACCTGCGATCCAAAAAGTGCCCAAGTATGGAATGAGGAATCCGCATATGTTCTAGAACACTATCAATTTGTATATCGTGGAAGTTTGGGTGTTATTTGTAGGAGACAGAACAATAAAGACTCTCTTTTTGGCCCGCCAGACCGCGAGCCCACGATCCAAAAACTGCCTAAGTATGGAATGAGGGATCTGCATATGCTGTATAAAATCTCATTCCATACTTTATATAGAAACTATCCACAAGTTCGCGTGTGAATTTGTATATTGCGGAACTGTAGGTGCTATTTGTAGGACACAAAACAATAGATACTTAATTTTCAGCCCACCAGGTCGTGAACCCGCGATCAAATGCAATGTTCAACCAAGCAGCCCGTAGGTCCTCCTGTAAATTTGTATACCGCAGAAATCTGGGTGTTATTTGTAGGACACAAAACAATAGAGACTCTTTTTTCAGCCCACGAGGCCGCCAACCCGCGATAAAAAAAGTGCCTAAGTATGGAATGACTCTTTTTTATATTGCTCGTTTATGGAAATACTTTTATATCACTCGGCCGACCAGATTGTGTAAACTTTCTCGTATAATTAAATTCTGCAATATAAATATTTAACAGTAATAATTTAGCACAGGTTAGGTTTTGAATTTGTATATTGCAGAATTGTCAGTGCTATTTGTAGAGCGCGGAATAATAGATGCCCAATTTTTTACCCAGCTAGCTCGAGAACCCCCGATCCAAAAAAGTGGCTAATTATGGAATTAATACATAATCGCTAAGGACAAAAAAAATGCAATGTTGAACCAACCAACCTGCAAGTTCGTCTGTCAATTTGTATATCATGGAAGTGTAAATACTATTTGTAGGACACGGAACAATGGAGGCTCAATTTTTAGCCCGCCAGACCGAGAACCATCAGCCCTTCACGTGCCCTGGGTATATCTTCGCCCGACCGCTTTTCATACTTTGGTATTTCTTGGAATCGGTTTCGCCATTGCTGTTGCCTTCATACTTGTTTCCAGATATGCAATAATTAAGCTTTAATGCTAGTAGCCATCCTGCAGCAACCATTAAAACTGTCATTAATGTCCGGAAGTCCGGAGAAGATTTGTCATTAGTACGAATTAAACTAAGATTTTCCCACAAGCATGTTATCCTTTCCAATTATTCATTTCAAAGGACACGCAATATTTTTTTTTGTGCTCTGACGGGTTGGTGCTTTTAAGAAATTTCTGATTCTTAATCTCTTTTCTTCGTCACCATCACGTTGGCACTTTTTTCTAATTGTGCAATTAGTGAGTTGTGATGGTCACAACTCATTCCGCATGAACCCTAGAAATTGTCATTGATCAGCGAAAGGCTTGAGGAGATATTCCATTGATACACATTAAACCATAATTTGCGGAGGTTTATATTATCCCTCCCCGATTTTCATTTCAAACATTGTCTCAACCAAACGAAAATTCTAAATAACTTCTGGCAACAGTTCTCTCCACACACAGTAAACACATTGGGGCATAATGGCCAGAGGTTCCGCTATTCCAGGGCATATTTTTACTATTCATCTCCCTCCGCCCAGGAGCAAAAAAGGAGATGGTTCCTTGGTACACCGAGAGATATATTTCAAGCCAAAAAATTGCATCGCAACCTTGACTGGTCAGAGAACCTGCCCAGTTGCAGTCATTTCTATCGCATAAGTTGATGCCATGAATTCCGAGCCAGAAGAAGATGATCTGATGGACAATGATACAACAATGGATGATGGCAATGCAAAGAATCTTCCCACTCTTGCGCCCAAATTGAAATCAACCATAATGAACGGACCTTCCCGACTCGGTGATCGCTTTCATGACAACACCAAAATGAGTTTTAGAAAAGAAACTGACGATGAACGCAACAACCACTTTGCACCGTGAAAGTAGGAATTCCAGAGTTCCAAATTAGTCTGTTCTAGGTGGAAGAGTTCTAGTGTAAAGCAATGATATGTTGATGCTCCCAGAAATATATTTCAAGCCAAAAAAATATTGTCTAACATTTTCGGGCATCAGGTACAAAACTCTCGCTCCTGCCACACATTTTCCTACTAGTCATCTCCTTCTGCCCAGAATGGACTAATTTGGGCCTTTGCAATTGCACGTGCAAGTTGTGCTATTGAATTGTTTTGGACTATGCAGAGGCGGTTTCAGCTAAGGGCTATTCCACTTGCCCTGCAACCATTTTCGTCTTCTTTCTGAGGAAAAGCTTCTGAAAAATATCAATTTCAGCAAATGATGATTCATCGACGAGAAAAATCCAAGGATCTTGCATACTGCAGAACCCGTGCCTGTGTTTGTCGTAGATACCTTCAATGTTTTGGCCCGAAGAACTGGGTCCAATTTCTAAGCATAGATGTACAATACTTGGTGTTTTTCTTATTATTATTATTTTTTAAATGGATTTGCTATTAAAAAAAAATTGCCTTGCACTCTTCGTTGTTGTCTCTTTTTTAGGTTTAACGCATGTTCTAATTGGCATGGTTCGGTGCTCTTGTACTTCTTCGATCTTATGTTTACTAATACCAATGTACAATGTTGCAGCAAAATCGTTATTCTTGTTTCTAGACATGCAATTATTAAGTTTTAATGCTAACAACCCATAATTCAATAAGTTTAATACTTGAGTTAATATGTTGCACTGATGGTAGAATGTATCAAGAACACAGTTACACACACATGTTCCAATAAAATCTAATCTTCAACAAAGCATTTGCTGGCAATTAGTAGAAAAGGAAATTTAGTGGTTAAGTTGATATATTACAATCATGGAATAATGTATCAAGAACATAGCTGCAGTCATACGTTGCAATAAAATGTAATCTTCAACAACACATTTGCTGACAATTAGTAGATCATGGTTTTGCAACGATGACACTTCTTTGAAACCAATTCGCGCTTACGAAAATTGCCTTCCGCCTCTCTATTTTCCCACTCTTTTATTCCCTCTAGTTTCTCTTCCTGGTTACTTAATCATTTTTTTCCCGACAATGTGTTGCTCTGCAACTTCGTGGATTCACGCGTTTGCATTTCCAACGACCGCTTCTCCTTTCTTTAAATTGACCGTCTACTATTCCCTGTCCCACAACTGGCACCCAGAGTTCCGCCATATACAAATTGACAGGCGAACTTGCGCGCTGGTCGGGTCAACATTGCAATTCTACTTTTCCGTGACCTCCAAACAACATTCAAAGCTCCGGTATATACAAATTGACAGATATTCAAAATTGCAACCGTTCTTAGATCATATGCTTTTCCGTATTACGGTCCACCTATCATGCCCTTTTCTGTGCTGCACATTTTTGCACTGAAAACTTTCTAGAAATACAATTTAACCGTTGGGTCCTCGCATATTTAGTGGAACTATTGTCACCCCATTTTGAAGCCTGTCTGTCCGCTTTCCATACTTCGCCATTTGTTCGAATTTCTTTGGCGAATCGTCGGTTTGGCGGGTTGAAGAAATATTTAGTTCGTAGTCGTTGTTTCCTGTATCCACGCCCCTTTGCAATTAGCAGTTGGCAATTGTATATAAGATCTTATTGCCACGCATGCAATTAGCAATTTCCCTGTTCCATACTTAGCCACTTTGGCGGAATTCCACAAATATACAAACCGGTCACTCAACTGCCCCATCATGATATCTTCCGTTTTACACATTTTGCACTCAAAAATTCCGAAACATGAAATTTCATCGTGCAACACTCGGCTATCCTGACTATCCCCGTAACCCTTTTTTGAATCTCGTCTTGCTGCTTTTCAGAGCTTTCCATTCTTTCCTTGCTCTCTGCCCTCTCCGTCATCTTCTCACTTGTCTATAATAAAAGAAAATAAAAATTTATATATATATATCTGTTTCTAAATATGGAATTACTGGCATTTAATTCTAACAAGTCATCATGTAGAAACTGTAAATATTGTCTTTGATGGGCGAAAGGCTCGAGGACATCTCGTATTCATGCGCATTAAACCAAAATTTGCGGGCGGATTATATTATCCCTTGCGAGTGTTCATTTCAAAATCATGAAATCTCGTTCACACGGCATGCCCTTCGCACGTTCACGAAACCTCCATTCCTTAATTTCTCTTCGTCGTACCCACCACGTTCACATTTCTAAATATGTAATAAATAAATTTTACTGCTAACAGTTCATCATGCACCACCAATACATGTTGTCATTAATCAACGAAAGGCTTGAGGAGCTTTCCCATTCAGAAGCATTTAACCAAGATTTAGCAAAAAGTTACATTATTCGCTCTAACAATTCATTTAAACCATCATCTGCAGCAAAACAACCTTCTCATAAACCTATGACATCATCTCAGCACCAGTTCTGTGGAGATACAGTGAACACCTTCGGGCGTGAAGACCAGAACTTCCACTAGTCCAGGGCATTTTCTTATTACTCAACCCCTACCGCAGAGAACCAAGTAATTTGGACCTCTGAGATTGCTCATGCAGGCTGTGTCCCTGAGGTTTTTGACTATAAGGACCTGGTCTCTTGGTGCACCGATAAATTTATTGCAGACCAAAGAATTATTCCACTGCACGACGACTCTTTTGTTTCTTTTTCACCTCAGGTCTTCCGCCAGATGTTGAAATTGCCCAAGCCAACATTGACATTCAAAGGAGAAGATTGCAAACAGTTCCTAGCAAAGCATAATAACGGATTGGACCTCTTGCCCCATTTTTTGGAAAGGCCGAATCTAGTTCCTGAAGATATTACAAGTATGCAAGTTAGTTCATTTAGAAATCCATTTCGAGAAATTGCCTGGTTGTTTACAAGAATAACGGGACAGGAGTCCACAGGTACTATTTCCCGCATGGCTCTTTATATTTTGTATTTCACAGTCAATGAACAAGCCCTTTTTTATTGGGGCAGGTTAATTTCCCATGAAATCTCTTCCCAATTGTCAAGCTACAAAAGGGAAAATAAATTTTATATGTCATCCTATTTAGTTTTTGCAATAACACATTCCTGTCAATTTCCACAACTGTCTCTGTCCAAAAAAGTCAACTGCGAATTCCACCCAGTAACGTTCTGGTACCAGGCCTTGTGGAAGCACAAGGCTTCCCACTGTTTTTATGAGGTTTTTAATGGCTTTCTGTCTGTTTTCAAAGTTTTGTTGTTAGGAGAAAATGCTCCCCGCATATCTGAACAGGTAACTAGTTTTTTGCACAATAAGGGGACACTCCAACATTTGGATAATTACACTGTCATAAGAATTTTTGGCTCCACGGAACAACCTGCTCTCCTTTCATTTCACGTTACAGACATAATTTTTATTGCAGAAGTAACACGTCAATACAGCTATTGGTTCCATCTGTTCCAAAGGAAGAAAAAAAAACAGTTCATTCCTCTGCCTTGGAAAATAGGGGAGTTCGTCTTGAAAAATGTCAACAAAATTGACGATTTCGCAACACATTTTAGCATCTCCAACCTCAGATATGCTGAAGACATAAGAGGATTCAACCCTTATGATATTTTTAGATAACATTTATAATCACTTGGCCTCGACGATTGTTTTGTAAATAAACACCTTCCCAAAAACAGAGACAGTGACGGTCCTACCTATGATACCGATGACGTAGAGACAGTGCAAAGCTGCACTAAATTGTACACGCAATAGGGGAAAGACCCCACTGACAAGAGTGTTTAATCCGCAAATACCACTCCAAAAAGTACGACATCCCGGAGCATCGCTCCAACGGTCCATCACAACAACAAAGAAACCTAGAGTTCTTCAAACGGAGGAGGAGATAACGACCCTCCTCACTCAAAAATTGATAGTTCTCATAAGCTTCCAGTAGAGAAGAAGAGAAAAAAAATGTGGGTCAGGCAGAGGAGTCATAAATTCAGAGTCAGAACATGGAAGTTGACACTGATCTGGATGCCATGTTCCCCTTCCTTGATCAACCCCAAGATGACATCCACCATAGCCATCAAATGGACATATCCGTTACCCAAAATTTTGACGAAGATGAATCCTTCGTGTTCCAGAGCGTGGTTTTTTATAGCCGAAACAAAAGATTGATATTTGAGAAAAAAATGTTAAAAATATCAAAGGCAAATCTCGTTTAGAGGTTGACGTTGCCAACATGCGGCTATCCCAAATTTGTCAACTTCACACCGCGACCGAAGAAGCACTTCATGATTCCATTGGACGCATCGAGACCCAGAATGCCAAACTGAAGGACCGAGTTAAGGAATTGGAAGACGCTTTCATTCCTATGCCATTGCTTGTCGATCCTTTGGCAATAGCCATGCCTGGCACCCCTGCACCCAATGTAAAAGCATCCTCCACCCTGCTCACATCGTGTAAAGGATATGTGGAGAACAATATAAAAAAAAGAATGGAACTGGTTACCCAGGCGTGGAAAAGATCACAAACCATTTCTTCCCTTGGAACCGAGGCACATAGCTTGCTCGAGCTTTTGCAAGCCAAATTAAAAGATGAAGAAAAATTCTTTTTAAAAACGGTCATCTCTTTTGGCAAGATTGTCAACAATATGACAGAAACAAAAAGAAGAGAAGAAGATCTTCCATCCAAAAACCGGATTGACCAATTGAATGCATGTTGGAAACAAAAAGTAAACAACCTGCATCTCATTGTTCAGTCATGTGAACAAGCCATAACGAAGAAAGATAAATTATTCACAAAGCTGTCAAATATAGACTTAGCAGGGAAAACCAACGACTTTCAAGACCCCCTCTTAATCGCAAACTCCTTGCCCTTAACTAGGAAAGAGTTCGATACACAGGTTACTATACTGAATACCTTGTCTCTGGAAAAGTTTTACAACATCCTTCAATTTGATCAAGCTCACGTCCATGACTGGTTAGTCAAATATGCAGTACAGAATGAGGAAATTCATCAGGCTCTTTCTAATCTTTCTATCGATTTCCAGGAATTAGAAAACGAAGTTTTCAACATCAAAATCCGGAATGAGATCAACGTTGCCCCAATGAGAAGCTACATTAAATAATGGGTCGAAAGGCAATTGAAACAGGCCGCCAATGAAAGACAACAGACAGTTCCTGACATTCCAATAGCCGTGGACAAGATCTTTGAAACCACAATTGTCGCCAACATCAATGAAACGATAGCCGCAAGCAAATAGCCAAAGCGCTCATATGTACCCTCACTGTAAGTTTAGTCATCACATCTTTCTTTGTTTCTTAGCCCGGTTATTCCACTTTCTTAAATACAGATGTATAGACAAACACTTATACCTTTCCATTTATTTTCTTTTGTAGATATTGCACTCTATCTTCTTTCCACAATCCCGTTTCTTGTACATATTTCTCTAATGGTCCGCGGGAGCCCCAATCCTAGTCTACATGACAAACGCATTGAAATTCCGGTTTATATGCAACAGACTTTAATGTTTTTGGTATATTTCAAAATTTGCAGTAGTATGTAACAAACTTTCATTTTTTTACATACTTGAAATAAAAAATGCATTTAAATTTTTATATGTTACAGATTCTATTCTTATCTTTCCGCATTTTGTATAACAAATGCATTTGTTTTTTAATATGTTAGACTTTTATTCTTATCCTTCAGCCTGTATGGCAAATGCATCTACTCTTTTATATGTTACACACTATTCTTTTTTTATATATTTCAAAATAAATGGCGTTCAACAATGCAAACGTCATTTACATATACCCCATGTTCACAAATGCATTTAAATTTTTATATTACTTATCTCCTATTAATTTTATGTCATCATATATTTTTATCTTTCAC
>ML787421.1:20646-40654 GCA_009831015.1 Picea engelmannii
AACAGTGAAAACCCGCACATTTCAATATTATATTTTTTAATGTTTAAAATTTTAATTTTAGATAGATGAAAACTTCTTTATGTATGATTTCTTTTAGTGTTTTTATTTTTACTTTCCAAAAAATAGGGTAAATTTACATATGTCAAACACCTTAAGACAAATTCCCACTCATAAAATGAAGATTGGAACACCAATATTTACATGGTTAAAATTTTATCAAAGAAGGAACCCATCCATGACATTTATACAAATAATTAATGTAGAAAATATTTTACATGAACATCTCTCACAATCAATGTTTAACAAATGACCCTCCATATTCTTTAAAATAGATATCATGGACCAATCGAGAGTTAAACCACGTATTAAGTGTTGTCTATATTGATGAGATTTTTAAATTGTAGCAACACTCATGTGTAAGACATGATTGTGACCATAAGATTAATAAAGTACAAAATCACACTAAAGAAACACACTAAAAGCACATTTTAACCTAAAACGACATTATACCAAGTTGAACTTAATCTAGATCCTAGTGTTGAAATATCCTAACATCCCCCTTTAAGAGCAACTTGGGATTGGATTAAATGAATTATAAAAGTGACAAAAGGAGAAAGAAGGAGATGTTAGAGCCTATCCCCACTAATGAAAACTTCCCAAACTCATACCATAGATTAACGCTTTAAGAATTTTCTTTTTGTGAGAGACTTTATGAAAATGTCAACAACTTGATCATTTATACAACAATAGATAACTTCAAAGGTGTGGTCTTGAAGAAGATTATAAGTGAATTTCACATGTATATGAATGTGTTCACTATGTTGATGTTGAATTGTCTCCTTGACAAGCTAATGACACTTCAACTATCACACTAGAGTAAGTTTGGATTTGTTGTTGGAATACTAACTTTGAAATGATTTGGCTAAGCCAAAAAGTTTCTTGAATTGGGGTAATTGCTACTTAATATTTTTCTTTAGGTGAATTACTTTGTTTTTTTTGAATAAAGTGAAAGAGAAATTTGTTCCTTGCAAGATGTTGACATGAGAAAATGACCCTTGTCAACCACATAGGTTAGTACCCTAGCGAAAGGGCCCAATTATACCTTTCTCCATTGAAATGGAAATCCATCCAGTTATGGGTTGGCTATTGTATGCAAGATATGATGTTCTATCATTCTCTCAAATCTATCTAATCTAATATAAACTAATGAATGTAAATGAGGATGGCGTGAAAGTGGGGAATGAAATGCAACCAATTCAATATGCAAAATACAACTAACTAACAAGATCAAAAAATGTAATCAATAATAGGGAGAATAGTGCCATTGGTATTAGAAATGAACTTGAATCAAACCCTCTCAACTCCCTCATGAAGTGAAATCGTTAGATTGCTAAGAACACTTATTTGTCACAAAACCAGTTAGTAACCAATTTGAAATAAAACACAATCATATGTATAAAAATAGGGAGAATAGTGCACCAACTAAAAAAATGCATAATTAAGTATCCTAATAAATTAAGAATAGTCCCAAGTCAATGAGAAGCTCTTTGTTTCATATAAGGTGTAAGCAAACATAAGATAAGTGAGAATAAACACCATAACAACAGAAGAGTCCCATAGCTTAGAACACTCACATCAACAAGCACCAAGAGAACTAAGTAAAGAGATAATAGTCCTAAGACCAAACACAACTTTGCAAGAGTACAAGCACACTACCTAAGATCAATCTGTTTATTAACATAGAAATATAACTTACAATGCCAAAAATATAATCTTTTTTTTTATACTTATATTTGGCACCTTGGACCAAATAAATTTGAGTTGAGACAATATGCATCCTTACGCCAAAGTGTGACACAACAATATGGATTTTACCCTCAAAATGACACATAGGATGCGGTTGTTCCTAGTGATAATCACGACTGATTGCACTTTTCCTTAGGGATAAATGTGGCCAACCACTTATATTTTCCTTAGGGATAAACATGATCGATCTCTACATTCCAATGGAAAACCCAAGGCCAGATCAATATGCTTTGAAAAGATAAAAAACATGAGGAAAACTAACAGATAGAATCTATTAAAGATAAAAAATGTGAGTTGAGATAGTGCATAACTCATACATGGATGAAATTCATTCCATACATCATTGATCTTATCACCTCCACATCTTATAAATACATGAATCGAGGCGAAGAGAAAGAGAGTCAAGTGAAAGAGCCATTATGCTGGAGAAATATTTGACAAATTATCTTTGGTCATAAGTACATACTTTCTAAGAAAGAGCTAGGAATTATTTCTCATGATAGAGATCAGAGCTTGAGTGAAGTTCAATCATCCATTCAATTGGCCACTTCACCGTAGTAAGTTTTAGGATCACACTGGCAGACATATAAAGACTTGTGGCTAAGGAGAGGACTTAGACTTTGGAGAAGGAAGTATGGAAACAATAATTAGGTATCAAACTTGTTGTTACTTCTTCATTATTGAATATATAGATATATATTCTCCTCCCCTGCCCCACCCCCCCCAAAAAAAATCTCTATATTTCATTGGTTATTTATCATGTTTGAATGAGGTTTTGATCAGAGATTTAATTTACTAAATATTAAATTAGGACTATTATTTGCATGTCAATTCATGTTATTAATTATGGTAAATGAAGAATCAGGAAGGTTCTCTTTGTTTTCCTTCTGTGCATACTTGTTGATGGAAATACAGAACTGAAATAGGATCGATCAGAGTTCATATGAAAGTTAATGACAATCGTCATGTAAACACATTTTCTTCTCAATCTTCGACATTTATTTTTAATATGCATGCAATGCCTATGGGAATTTAGATAGGGATCTATTCTTTTGTTTTTCAATGAACCTAACCCATTCACTGAAGGACCTGTTTAGACCATAGGTATTGAAAATATCTCGTAACAAAATTGATGACTCCACTGGGTAAAGTTATTTGAAATTTTTCATTCATTTTGGGTTTATTATGTTATTTTTTTCCATTTAGGAAGCTTCATTGGGCTCTAAATCATTTGAAAAAATTTAATAGGTGCATGGAAACCAAACCCAACTTAGTTTCTAGGCTATTTAGTATTGTTTTTTCTTGTTTTACCTTGCACTTGTGACTATTCTCACTGATAGTCATGTCTGGCCACCTATTGGCTTCAAAAAAATTACGACCATAAACTTTGGTCCCGTTTTGATGCATTCAAAGCCATCGACATACTCCTTTGGTGACGCAGTAACGAGTCACGAGACCACCACGTGCGCTCCTACTCACAGGATTGATCTCATTCATTCATGAGCCGAAGCGGCTCTTTCGATTCCTCCATGGAATCTCTGATGAAAACCCGATCCACAGGTCCTTATCCTTCCTCACGACCTTCTGTACTCCGGCTGCTGTCCTTTCCTTAAAAGGAAAAATATACTATCGGGCTTCGAGGTTTCTTGTTTCCCGATGTCAAGAGTTCCTGTCCTCTCGAACTCCTGACCACCGATTTGCCGATGCACTCCTTTCGGCCTTAGCCCCTCCTAGCTATGCTCTGGTCCATGCGACCTCCTCCTATATGACCGCAGTCATACTCCTTGTCGGGATTCGGGGTTTCACGATCCTCGATGTCACGAACCTCTGTCCCCGCAATCTCCCGATCACCGATTTGTCGATACGACACTTTACGGGTTAGCCCTCCTGGCTAAGCTCTTGGCCCATATGACCACTATACCCCGTGACCGCAGTCTTATTCCCTTTCGGGGTTTCGGACATCGCAATGCCGAAATGCATAAACACTTTGCCTACGAGATTTCCGATATCCCGATCCCCGATATGACGATGGACGACTTTCCTTTCGGGAAATCTCCCGAATGTTCTTATCTCTTCCACGCGTCCTCCTATGATGGACGGTCCTGATCGCTTCTCGTGATTTCAGGACTTCCGCTACCCCAATGACAGAAATCCTCTGTCAACTCAAACCTCGGTAGCCGATATACTAATGGGTCACTTGATCTCCACCACGTATCTCCACAAACGGACGACTCAGATCGTTCCTGAGACTTTCACCGTGAAAGTTCCCAATCTCCTGTCTTCGAGACTCCCGATTTCATGAACGTCGATATCCCAATACCTGTCGAGACTTTTTCCTCCATGAATCCCAGTGCTCGGATCTCCGAAATGGATGATCGCTTGACACGTGGCCTTCCTCAAATCAACGGCTCAACTCCATTCTCACTATTTCAAGACTTGAAGTGTCCCGACTTTCTCGACCTCGAGAACTCCGATATCCCGAGTGCCGATATCCCGATGCCTGTCGGGACTTTTGTCCTCTCCTTTTGAGGGCTTAATCCTCGTGCAGTTCTAGTCGATCCAGCGGCTGACGGGTATCTGAGAGAGATCCGATGACTCATGGTCTCCTCTCCTCTGTGCGCTCCTCCTATGGTCTGGACGTGAAATCCAATGGTCCAGATCTCCTTCTCCCCCCGATCTGATGGCTGCTGTGCTCCCTCCTGAGCTTGTGCACTTCTTCCTAGACTTGGAAAAACTCCAAGTTCCCAAAGGCCTTGACCTTTGTCTTTCTTCTCTGCGAGCTCCTATACCTGAGTTCTCGCCTGCGTTCTCCTTGGCGCTGTTCCTCCTGAGCTTTTACTTCTGAATCCCCAAGGGATTCGCAGACTTTTATGCCTCTGCAGGGTCTTCACGCACACAAAATGCTGTCTCTCCTGAGCTTCTCAACCGCTTAGACCCCTAAGGGATTTTATCCTTCTTCCTTCTCCCATAGATGGAGAATGTTTGGATGCCCTCCTGGCTATCCTTCTGCTCAAGAAAATCCTTGCTGAGTCTGCAGGGTGTTCAACAACCTTGTGAAGATCCCTCAGTGGATTCTTCCTTCAATTACAAAACTCAAAGAGTTCTCTTCCCTGTGCCTACCTGCACACTGTCTCAATGCCCTCCCGACAGAGTATCTTCTCCCAGAACATTCAACAGTTCTGTCCTCCTGTGCATCTATGCACCCGCTCAATGCCCACCTGGCAGTTCTCTCAGAATCCTCAGTGATTCTGGTTCTTCTTGAGCTTCTCAACATAAATCTTCCATTGTGCACTCCTTGCACCTGCTCAATGCCCACTTGGCAGAGCTCCTCAGAATCCTCAGTGATTCTGATTCTTCTTTCTGACCTCACAACAGAGTTCCTCCAAATGCACCACTGTGCATATGCTCAATGCCCACTTGGCAGAGCTCTACAGAACTCCTCAGAGCTTCTGTCTGCAACTCTGTCTCTCCTACACAACCTTGCCTCCAAGGTGTTCAGTAACCTTGAGGTCTTCACTGAGTTGTTGATTCCATTTCTTGTGCCGCAACACGTCTTTGTCTGAACCCGCATAATTCAGAAGTGCAACCTCTTGTGCACGACTATCAGAACCCGCAGCATTCTGTCACACCCTCCTGGTGTGAAGCCTCAAAGACCTTCACCTGAAATCAGACACACTCCTGCAAATGAAAACCTACAGTATACATTCATAGCATAATAGAACACTCATAGACATTCATTTAACACATAGAATACATGCAGGAAAAACTGCTCTTTGTATTAAATATGTCAAATGCCTGTATTTACAATGTGTTCCTGAGCACGGCTTGTAACAAGGTCTCGGCTCTTCTCTCTTCTGCTCTCTACACACAGATCCTCTATTCTATCCACCTCACCTACACAAAATGAGATTCTAAATCTCTTTTACCTGAGGGGGTTGTTCGAGCGCTTCCCTTCAACCTACCTACCCTATTCAATTACATTGAATGGGCTGTCTAGTCTAGCATCTGGATCTAGATCTCAGCCTTACAAACATTAAAGGCATATCTTATCTATACCCGCGCAAAGGCATGACTCTATGGGTAAACAACCTAGATAATTAATTACATTCAATTCAAAATAAAAGATGAGGGCTACGCCTCTCTTCAGCATTGAATGCATGCGCTCGACGTGGATGGCTGGCTGACGTGGAGAGATGCTCCTGCATCATATTCCTCAGCTGCAAAATTCATGAGCTCCTACTCATGAGCTTCCCATCTCTGATGTTGAAATCCTCCTGGATCCCAAATCATCCTCTGGAGTTGTTCATCTGCTCCATCTCCTTGTTGCTACTGCTGCTGCTACTTCTTCTTTTCTGCTTAGCTGCTGCTTGCTGGCAGTTTCTGCTGACCAAATCATTAGCCTTTTGATCTCCTTGATCACTGCATCTAGCTGCTCCAATGGCTGGTCCTTTTTTTGTAGTCTCCTCAGCTGCAAAAATTTTCTGCAATTGGGTGGATCATCATGATCTCCCATGCCATCTTCTTCATCTTCATCTGTGGCCTCAAGTTGCCACTCTGCTGTAGACTTTGGTTCTGCAGTATCCCTTTGACTGACTGGTTGTTCAGTCACCTTCTCTGACAGCTCAACTTCTGTCAGTTCTCTTGCTGTCTCTGGATTGTTCAGCCAATCCTCCAACATCTCTAGCTCCATCTCCCATGGAGTGATAAATCTGCTTGCCTGCTCTTTGGATTCCTTTGCTACTAGCTTCAGTGCTGTAGCTTCTTTCTTTTCATCCCCCTGGCCAAAATCATTGAGCCATTCCTCAGAACACACATTCTCTTTTCCTTCTTTTTGGGCAGCTTTAGATATCTTCTCCAATCCTTCTTTGATAGTCTCAACTGACTGTTCTTTTGCTGTTGCTGCATCTGCAACCCAGATTTCTGCCTCTCCTGGGCTAAGTTGTAGGGGTATCTCGATTCCCCCAATCATCAGAAGATCCCTCAGATCCTCCTCCTCTGTCAGCTGCATCTGCTGATCTAAATTCGTCTCTGAATTTATGAGACCCTCAGATAGTCTCATCTGCTCGGTCAGCTCCCCGGGCTGATCAAAACTCACTTGCTCATCCCTGCCCACTTGGCAATATGGGATGCTTCCACTGCCCTCCTGGAAGTCTCCAAGATCCCGCAACGACCTCATTTCATTGCCCAGTTGGCAATGTGAAATTCCTCGACTGTCCTCTTGACAGTCCCTGAGATCCTGTAGTGACCTCAACTCATTGCCCACCTAGAAATTGGGAATTTCCTCTCTGCCCTCCTGGCAGTTCTTGAGATCTTTAGCCGATCCCAATTCATTCTCTACATCATTGAGACCTCTCCCAGTCTCTGATTTGCATACATAAACCATCTCCTCAGGTCCATTGAGGTTTTCAGCATACCTCAACCATCCTCTTAATAACCTTCGCTCTCTTCTGACCATCAACTCCTTGACTGGCTATTTTACCTTCGGCTTCTTCATGGGCCATTTATATACCCATCTTGGCTTGGCTTTCTGCTGCATCCACAGTTCAAGATTTTCTATGTCTGCCCTTATTTCAGTGAGCTCTTTATCCATTTTTGCAAGATTTTCTGCCTTGCTCTTCCTCCCAGCATGCCTATGGTCTTCAGTGGCCATGGCGCTGTCCCTATCTGCTCTCCTAGCAAACCTGCTGCTGTCACTCCACACTAAGAGTGTTTCCAGCTTCATCCTATAGTCCTGCTGACTGTCTATGGAATATTGCCTACCTGTGAACAATCCTTACAGAGTCTCCAGCGCTTTGTCTTCCTTTACCTTCTCCCTTTGTTCACGATATGCAAACAGAGTTCTAGCTCTGATACCACTTGATGTGTATCAGAGTGCTCTTTATCTCTTGCTTCCTCTTCCTGCTTGAAATATACAAGCAAGATTCAAGCTCTGATACCACTTAACGTAGTAACGAGTTGCGAGACCACCACGCGTTCTCCTGCTCACAGGATCAATCTCATTCATTCATGAGCCGAAGTAGCTCTTTCGATTCCTCCATGGAATCTCTGATGAAAACTCGATCCACAGGTCCTTATCCTTCCTCACGACCTTCTGTACTCCGGCCGTTGTCCTTTCCTTAACAGGAAAAATATACTATTGGGCTTCGGGGTTTCTTGTTTCCCGATGTCAAGAGTTCCTGTCCTCTCAAACTCCCGACCACCGATTTGCCGATGCGCTCCTTTCGGCCTTAGCCCCTCCTAGCTATGCTCCGGTCCATGTGACCTCCTCCTATATGATCGGAGTCATAATCCTTGTCGGGATTCGGGGTTTCACGATCCTCGATGTCACGAACCTCTATCCCCACAATCTCCCGATCACCTATTTGCCGATACGACACTTTACGCGTTAGCCCTCCTGGCTAAGCTCTTGGCCCATATGACCACTATCCCCCGTGACCGCAGTCTTATTCCCTTTCGGGGTTTCAGACATCGCAATGCTGAAATGCATAAACACTTTGCCTACGGGATTTTTGATATCCTGATCCCTGATATGACGATGGACAACTTTCCTTTCGGGAAATCTCCCGAATGTTATGATCTCTTCCACGTGTCCTCCTATGATGGACGGTCCTAATCACTTCTTGCGATTTCGGGACTTCCGCTACCCCGATGATAGAAATCCTCTGTCAACTCAAACTCTGGTAGCTGATATACCGATGGGTCGCTTGATCTCTGCCACGTATCTCCACAAACGGACGGCTCAGATCGTTCCCGGGACTTTCGCTGTGAAAGTTCCCGATCTCCTGTCTTCGAGACTCTCGATTTCACGAACGCCGATATCCCGATACCTGTCGGGACTTTTGCCTCCACGAATCCCAGTGCCCGGATCTCTGAAATGGATGATCATGTGACACATGGCCTTCCTCAAATCAACGACTCAGCTCCACTCTCACTATTTCGAGACTTGAAGTGTCCCAACTTTCTCGACCTTGAGAACTCCGATATCCCAAGTGCCGATATCCCGATGCCTATCAGGACTTTTGTCCTCTCCTTTTGAGGGCTTAAACCTCGTGCAGTTCTGGTCGATCCAGCGGCTGACGGGTATCTGAGAGAGATCCGATGACTCACGATCTCCTCTCCTCTGTGCGCTCCTCCTACGGTCTGGATGTGAAATCCAATGATCCAGATCTCCTTCTCCGCCCGATCTGACGGCTGCTGTGCTCCCTCCTGAGCTTGTGCACTTCTTCCTAGACTTGGAAAAACTCAAAGTTCCCAAAGGCCTTGACCTTTTCCTTTCTTCTCTGCGAGCTCCTATACCTGAGTTCTCGCCTGCGTTCTCCTCGATGCTGTTCCTCCTGAGATTTTACTTTCAAATCCCCAAGGGATTCTCGGACTTCTGCGCCTCTGCAGGGTCTTCACACACACAAAGTGCTGTCTCTCCTAAGCTTCTCAACCGCTCAGACCCCTAAGGGATTTTATCCTTCTTCCTTCTCCCACAGATGGAGAATGTTTGGATTCCCTCCTAGCTATCCTTCCTCTCAAGCAACTCCTTGCTGAGTCTGCAGGGTGTTGAACAACCCTGTGAAGATCCCTCAGTGGATTCTTCCTTCAATTACAGAACTCAAAGAGTTCTCTTCTCTTCCATGTGCCTACCTGCACGCTGTCTCAATGCCCTCCTGGCAGAGTATCTTCTCCCATAATGTTCAGTAGTTCTATTCTCCTGTGCACCTATGCACCTGCTCAATGCCCACCTGGCAGAGCTCTTAGAATCCTTAGTGATTCTGGTTCTTCTTGAACTTCTCAACAAAAATATTCCGTTGTGCACTCCTTGCACCTGCTCAATGCCCACTTGGCAGAGCTCCTCATAATCCTTATTGATTCTAATTCTTCTTTCTGACCTCACAACAGAGTTCCTCCAAATGCACCACTGTGCATATGCTCAATGCCCACTTGGCATAGCTCTACAGAACTCCTCAGAGCTTCTGTTTGCAACTGTGTCTCTCCTACACAGCCTTGCCTCCAAGGTTTTTAGTAACCTTGAGGTCTTCACTGAGTTGTTGATTCCAGTTCTTGTGCTGTAGCATGTCTTTTTCTGAACCCACAGAATTCAGAAGTGCAACCTCCTGTGCACGGCTATCAGAACTCGCAACATTCTGTCACACCCTCATGGTGTGAAGCCTCAAATACCTTCACCTGAAATCAGACACACTCCTGCAAATGCAAACCTACAGTATACATTCATAGCATAATAGAACACTCACAAACATTCATTTAACACACAAAATACATGTAGGAAAAACTGCTCTTTGTATTAAATATGGAAAATGCCTATATTTACAATGTGTTCCTGAGCACGGCCTATAACAAGGTCTTGAATCTTCTCTCTTCTACTCTCTACACGCAGATCCTCTATTCTATCCACCTCACCTACACAAAATGAGATTCTAAATCTCTTTTACCTGAGGGGGTTCTTCGAGCGCTTCCCTCCAACCTACCTACCCTATTCAATTACATTGAATGGGCTCTCTAGTCCAGCATCTGGATCTAGATCTCAGCCTTACAAACATTAAAGGCCTATCTTATCTACAGCTGCGCAAAGACACGACTCTATGGCTCAATAGCCTAGACAATTAATTACATTCAATTCAAAATAAAAGATGAGGGCTACGCCTCTCTTCAGCATTGAATGCGTGCGCTCGACGTGGCTGGCTGGCTGGCTGGATGACGTGGAGAGATACTCCTGCATCATTTGGCCGATAGTTTCTACAAAGAAACCTGCAACCACCTCTTGTGACATAAAAAAGTTTTTTTCCAGCCTGAAATTGTAAGTTTTTGTTATACTGATTGCTTGGAAAGCATAAAATTTATTTCTTCTTGGCCTATGCATATATATTCTTTTATATTTAGATCATTAATTAAAAAATGAGAAGGTTAAAACTATAGCATATTTTTTTTAGGCATTATATCATGGATAACGACTTGAAAAAAGTGTGCATGTTAATGTTTGATTGGATTTGAAATTGCATGGTTGGATAAATCTGAATGGTACTTTTGTATGCTAGATTTTAAATTTAAAAGGAAATCTTTCTCCTTTTTCAAAATCCGTGTTGCTTCATTGAAAGAAAAGATAAAAGTGCATCTTGCATTTTTAACTGATTTCTTTATAAATTCAATATATTTTTGAGTCCAAAACACCATAAAAGTTTCGCTTCATGTCCTTTGAGTTACAAAACAACTTTAAAAACAACATAACATAAAAGTAACTAGACATGTTTTTATAGCAAACATACACAGTGTAGGTATTAGGGCCTTGTTTTAAGGTTGAATGGTAAATTCTTGAATCCCACATGAAATAGAACTAGGAGTTGACTAGTTGAGAGTTCAAATCAATCAGTAGCAAGATACACTGGTCGTGAAAGTGTGCCTCACACATGTGTCAAGCACTAGGTCAAGATGAAAACGCATAGATATTATCCCCTTTATGTTTGGTTAGTGAGCTATGTGTATACGTCGTACGAGAGCTTTAGATGAAATGGAAAGTCCTTGGGGTGACACCATTTCTATGGAGTTTCATGTCTAAGACTAAGTCCTATGTTTCCTACCCATATAGAAACCTAACCCATGACCGTTGTTCCTAATTGTTGATTGTGAAGTGGTAACCATAATTACCTCTCATAGATTTTCACCTAGGTGACTGCAAGTGGGATGTGCTTGTAGTAACAAAGACAAATGCATAACATTTTCCTCAACTCCTCTGGAGGGTTCCCATCTTCTTGAGGGTACATGCACCTTGAGTGATTGTTGTGTGAGGGTTACTATAAATATGTCTCACACCTTCAATGGTTGGACTTGAGCCCTCACCATCTCGGGTTGACCTTCAAAAGGCCTATTACACCTCAGATTTACTTCAATGCACCCTATATTTTTCCATTGGATGTGATCCATCATATGAATAGATTATGTACATCATTGTACCAAGATAAAACAAAGGTTAAGTTATAGTACTCATGTATTGTATTGGGCCATGCTTAGATGTCTATGTATCAACGAAGGGCCTAGGTGGTATATCCAGGCCCCTTGTGGTTGGTCATGATTCGTCCTTTTAGTCCCCATTTCAAGATAGGGATTGCTCTTACAACTTTAGCTAACTTCCTTTTGGCATCAATAACTCGTCACCATGTTGGTGAATTATGATTTTGGTAAGCATGCGAGTGTTTTGGGATGGATCTACTAAGACACATAATCTAGGGGAGCTATTAGTCTCATCACTTCTTTGTATGCAATGTAAAAGTGTTGCTCATGTTTTAAAGGTTGTCATACCTATTTAAAGCACACTTATCTTATGCCTAAGCATGGACCCCCCATATTATGTATTTTTCATACTTTAGCCATCTACTCTTGGAGATGATCTTGCAGATGGTCACTTAGTTTCACATTTCCTGAAGCAGTGTCACATATCTCGAGGTGATACACATATCCCAAGGCAACAATCACATCACCTGATGCACTTTGAGGTTATTTATACATGCATGGACATCCTCTTGACATGCCACATTGAGGATCCTAGAGAACACTCTCATTTGGTCACCTTTTGAGATATTCTACACTTGATTTGAGGGATGACCCCACTCATTTGGATGTCACACTAGATGTTGGGGGAAATTATAACTTGAATTGATGTGGAGGGTCACTTTCCATGCTTTATGGAGGATTTTTTGCTTGACATTTGGACATAGTGATACCTTGGAGGCATCTTTTGAGGGTTTATGAGATTGATTTGATGATCCATCTACTTTTGAGGGTCTTCTCATTCTTTCCATGAGGTTGTTCCACATTTGGAGGCCAGACGTTGAACCTTTTTTGGCTTGGGAGAATTCTACATGACATTTTGAGGATTACACTACACTTTTTCAATGGAACATTGAGCTTCTTCAAGAAGTTGACCTCCTTCTTTGTGGTATATTCCCTTCTCATGAAGTTTTTATGTACACATGGCATGCTTTACTTGTAGTTGGAATTAGTCTCCTTCATTATGTGGATGACAAGTCACTTTTTTTTTTAATTCTCCTTGGTTATATTTTATGAGACAAAAAATAATAAAGAATGTGAAGGATGCAAAAGCCTCATCTATAAATAAAGGCTCTCATCTCATTCAAATTTGTTGTTGTTTTTAGACATTATTTGGTATTACAATTTGTTGAAGATCTACCTATTGGAGGTTTTGGTGTCAATTCTTGGATCTCTCTCTTTCTTGGTACATCAAAGCTTAGTTATGAATGTTCAAGACTTCTACTAGCTAGAAAGATCGATTCATTTGAAGGGTTAATTAACCACTTGAAAGGAAGATGTATAGGGTTTCTATCTCTTTCATCTTCCTTTATTGGTTTGGTAAGTGCTCAATCTCTTGTATTGTTTTTCCTTTGGTTCCTTGACAAGGGTTTGACTATGTGGTAAACATTCAATATGAGGATCTCTTGATGATTTTTTTTTAATATTCATTGCAAGGAGAAGACACATGGGATTGGTATTTTAATTTCAAGCCTAAAGAGATGAAATCATTTCTACACTTAATGAAAAAGTTTCAAAAGCATTGGATCTATGGTTATGAAGAAGTTGAAGATGCTTATGTCTTTATTTATATGAAAATATGAATAAATAAAAATATTGATGATATGCTAATGGAATTTGATGATAATCCCTTAAGTGATATTCTTACGGAAATAGAAGAAATAAAGGATGCATACTTTTTCTTGTATGATTATGTTGAAGCAAAATATGGTGATTCTTCTACGCCAAAGCTTGAGGATGATTTACATGAAGATGATCATCCCTCTCCTTCCTCCCATGAACCTTTGTTGCATATTGATCTAAAAAGGATCCAGAGAAGGCTAAGAACAACTCAAAACTTGTAGAGGCAACTCAGGATGCTCAGAATGGCTTCAGTAGATAGAGAAATGGAAAAAATTCAAAGTTCCCAAAACTCAGTGAAAATGACATGACCGCGAAGATCTCATCACAAGTTTTCTAACGATGCAAACAGACCATCAAATAGAGTTACAGATTGAAAGATATTCACGGTCAAATTTTGGTCAACCTAGCTCAATCAACAGGGGATGAGTCAACATCCGTATGAATGACGTCAACATCTGTACAGTACACGTGGTAGGAGAATGAAGGTGACATGTGTCATGCTAACCTCAACATGGTGATGTGGCAACACCAGAGGCTGCCATGTGTCACCCAATTTTGGCATTTTTAGGCCGATTCATGGACCAATCAGATCGTGCCACATGGCATTTCGTACGCTGACATGGCATGATGACGTGGCATGCTGATGTGGAAGAGGATGAAATGGCCCATTGAGAGGCCGCCACATGGTCCAATCAAAGTATGCCACGTGGCAGGCGAGAAATTCTCAATGATAGTTCATGAACACAAATTTGAAAAAAAAATTAGTTTGGCAGGTCTGCCAAATCTGATGGACCACACCAAACTTGGCCACTGGTTAATTCATTGGGATATGGTTTAGCGCCATCACTAACTTTAGCGAACCAACTATATGTTAAATATATATGTTGTAACAATACAAAACCCAAAAGGGGGAGGCCACGGGTTTGACCCCGAGACCTCTTCCCCCACATGCGCCTTAAGAAATCCACCCTAAACAACAGGCCACGGGCCACACATTGTAACCAACGCCCAAAAAATGTATTAAATTATGCATCCACCCAACCACCAGGAGGAGGCGCGCATACAACATGATCGTCTGGGCATAGAAAATGATGCAGTCTAGTCATTAATGCAGGTTGCAGAGAGGGCACAAAAACCAAGACAGATTTCTTCTTGGGCTTGGGAGTGCTAGAGTCCGATCTAGGTGTGGAGACAATCATTTTTGGTTAATTTGACGCCACAAATTCAGTGGTGCTGTCTATTTTCTAATCTGAGCATTACTTATGCAACTTGATTTCAGAATGAGGTATACTTATATATTTTACCAAATTCTTTTGCTGAGTTAATGAGAGAGCCTACCCATTTGAGAGTAGGACCCAAAGACGTAGTCCACCAGGGATGAAATCTGTTATCAAGTTTTTTTGTTCATATTTGATTCTTATGTCTCTTCATTTTTGATCTTTTCCTTCTTTAATGGTGCACTTTAATTTATGCTCATTTAATGTAATTCATTATAATTCACTCGATGAAAAGATCCCGGATCATGTTGGTATCAGAGCAGTCATCTTTGACTTGAATTATTGAGTGTGAATGCTTACTAGGGACAAGCATAAGTAGGGTGAAGGAACTCTTAAGCCTTTCAATCCCGAAGTTGGCCGTGCATCCCGAAGGAAGAAGATGGCAGAAGAGGACAAGCGTGATGAACAAGAGAAAAAATTTCACATGGTCTTTTATCGCATGTCAAAAATGGTCAAATGAATGTATGGAAATTATGAGAAGAGGATGAAGAAAAAAGGGAAGAAGAAGGAAGCACATGCACATGATGATGCTTCGGTAAACCAAGGGGTTGGAGGAGATCCTCCCGAGCCTTCGTCTTCACCTTCGAGTTCTAGTTCTTCTTCCTCTGAGCATTCTCATCATTCTCATAATTCTAGCCATAAAGCCTCTTTTAAGAAACCATTATTAAAGCTTGATGTAAAATTTGCTTTACCTATGTTTAATGGAGATGCTAATCCTGAAAAGCTAGATAATTGGATCCGACAGGTTGAAGTGTATTGTTGTGTTCAACATATTGATGAAGAGGAAGTTAAAGTGCAATTGGCTTCTCTTTGGTTGGAAGGCACCACTCTCATATGGTGGGAGATCAAACTTCATGACATAAGTAAGTGTGGTAATCTTCTTTCCTCATGGTCATAATTTAAATCAACGATAAGGAAGCAATTTTATCCATTGGGTTATTTACATAAAGCAATGATGGAATGGAAAACTTTAAGATAAAGTAAAGGTCAAACAATCCAAAGTTTCACAGAGGAATTTAGGAAGAAATCACTTGCACTAAACATTCCTTTAGATTCCTATGAAACTTTAATGAAGTATATTGTCACACTTCACAATTATATTCATCATACTTTTCTCTTGTTTAACCCCACTAGTATTGATGAATTTTATGTGCAAGCCACTCACCTTGAGAATAGGGGGAAGCATGCTCATGAAGATCCCATGAAGAAACCTTCCAATCTCTCGCATAAAATTTTTAAGAAGTTTAAAAGGAAGGACAAGAAGACCGCCACAGTGACCAAAGAAGGAGGAAAGCCATCTTTCACTCATTGCAAGAAAAGCAGTCACGATGAAGAACACGTTGGAAACTACATCCAAAGTTAAGGCCAAAGCAATTTGGAGGCAAGGGGAAGCCAAAGACCATTTCTACAGTACAACATGATCTTGGTTTTGATTCAAGTGACGAAGAAAGGATCGCAACAATTGGGATTCAAGGTAAAGATTCCTTTTAGGCATGTTCAAGTTCTTTAGATGAATCACATGATGATGATAAAAGGAGAAGTGCACTATTCCACATAAGAGTTGTATCGAAACATACAAATATAGACACATTATTTCATTTGGGTTCCTAAGTCAATTTAATATCAGAGACACTTGTTAAGAAATTGGAATTAACCACAAGACCTCACCATAAAACTTACCCTCTCGGTTGGGTATCTGATAAAGAAAATTTGAATGTCACTAAGCAATGTAGGTTGAGGTTTGATATTGCTTCTAAGATGATAGATGAAATGGATTTAGATGTGGTTCCTCTGGATGTCTGTGTGGTATTGTATTAGGGAGTCCCTATCTTTATGATAGAAAGGCTATCTTCTTTCGAAAGGAAAACAAATACCATCTTACAAAAGATGGAGTGGAATACATCATTAAAGCTCACAACATAAAGGACAAATCAAAACTTGTTAGTTCAGTCCAAGTAAAAAGAGTTATAAACACTAACAAGAATCTTGTACTCATGATTGTAAAAGGGGAATGCCATGATAAGTCTGATGTTGTTAATGCTCTTGATACTTTACATAAGAATGAATTGTTTGAGATGAGATAGGTCTTTCAGTGGGAAGGAAGCCAACATAATACCTTCGACACTTTAAAGATCGACATTGTGCCAATGCTCGCCTTACCTGACCTTCAACAACCATGCAAGTTTGAGACTAGTATCGGTACCAATGTCATAAGGACAAACATGCTTTTTAGATCTCCTACTGTTACATCTATTATTTTGAAGAATGTTTCCTTAGCTCATATCAATAATGATGGATGGTACACTATTGATGAGATCTTCAAAGATATATGTGGGATCATCCAGGGTTTGCAGGTGAAGAAGTTTTGTTTGCAAGAAAACTTAATCTGCAATTTGAGTAAACCTCACTTTCCTTCCTACATGGAAGTGCATGTAACTGAAGAAACTTCTGTGTCATTTGTACTTGGGAATTTGAGAATTGTAATGTATTTGCAAGGATGGCATTTGCCTCGAAGAAAAGTATTTGTAACCACTATTGTAAAGGAATGTGTGTTGTACTTTTGTAAGCCCACTATTGAAAGGCCAGGGCTATACACACCACTTCGTATTTCCTCTTATCCTTGGGAAAATTTTTCAGTGGATTTTGTAAGGGGATTACCCATGTCTAGTATGATTCATGTCTACTTATGTGTAGCAGTGGATAGGTTATGTGACAAGCATGTTTCTCTTTTGTTATCCCAATATGTAAAGGTCCATTTCAGGTCGTCCACGTTCATTATCTCCGGTCAAGAGTCTCGATTGTTAGGATAATATTGGAAAAAATTGTGTTAGGTCATGGACACCATGATGGGGAGGAACATTGCTTTCCATCCACATGCTGACAAGAAGATAGAGGTGGTAAAAAATGCAGTGGTCCAATTGCTTCAAGGATATTGCAACCATCATCCTAAGTCACGGGATGATCAATTACTTTATGTCCAATCTATGTATAATCAATTCATGTATTCTTTCACTCATGATTCTCCAGTTGAGACTTGTCTTGGGTATATACCTAAGATCCCCTTGGACTTGCTGTATGGGAAATATGCATCCTGCAAGTTCATTAAGAGGATTGAACAAGTCAGCCAGGAAGTCAAGGAGCAGATGGAGGAAGATGCCATCCTAGATTGAAGACTGAGGACTTCATGCAGAACTGACATTACTTATCTTCGAGTATGCCTAAAGGCTACACAATCCAGCAAGGCATGACAAATCGAAAAGGAAAGGGTGAGGGAACTCTTCCCTCACTTATCTATTGATTGATGAAATATTTTGGTGGTCCAAAAAGCTCTCAGTGGCAAAGTGTGATCCAAAAAGGATCCAGAGAAGGCTAAGAACAACTTATAACTCACATAGGTAACCCAGGATGCTCATAATGGCTTTAGTAGACAGAGAAAGGGAGAAAATTCAAAGTTCCAAAAACTTAGTGAAAATGACATGATCGTGAAGATTGTGTCACAATATTTCTAATGGTGCAAACGGCTCATCAAACAAAGTTACAGATTGAAATGTATTCATGGTCAAAGTTTGGTCAACCTAGCCCAGTCAGCGAGGATGAGTTAACATCTGTATTGTTGACGTCAACATCCGTATGAATGACATCATAATCTGTACAATACACTTGGAAATAGCAGGAAGGTGACACATGGCATGTTGATATCAGCATGGTGACATGGCAACACCAGAGGCTACCACGTGTCACCTAGTTTTGGCGTTTTCAGGCCGATCCGTGGACCAATCGGATCGTGCCACGTGGTAGTCCATACACTGATGTGGAATGGAGACGTGGCATGTTGATGTGGCAGAGGACAACATGGCCTAGTGAGAGGCCACCACGTGGCCCAATCAGAGGCTGCCATGTGGTAGGTGGGAAACGCTCAATGATAGTCCATGAGCAAAAATTTGAAAAACAATTAGTTTGGTGGGTCCACCAAATCTGGAGGACCACGCCAAACTTGGCCACTTTTTAATTTGTTTGGATATGGGTTTGCGCCATCGCTAACTTTATTGAACCAAATATATGTTAAATATATATGTTGTAACAATACAAAGACCAAAAGGGCGAGGCCACGGGTTTAACCCCGGGACCTCCTCCCCCACATGCGCCTTAACAAATCCTCCCTAACCAACAAGCCATGGGCCACACATTGTAACCAACGCTCGAAAAATATATTAAATGATGCATTCGCCCAACCACCAGGAGGAGGCATGTGTATAGTATGACTGTCTGGGAACGAAAAATGATGCAGTCCAGTCATTAATGTAGGTTGCAGAGAGGGCACGAAAACCAAGACGAATTTATTCTTGGGCTTGGGAGTTTCAGAGTCAGATTGAGGCGTGGAGACAGTCATTTTTGGGTAATTAAACGTCACAAATTCAGTGGTGCTGTCTGTTTTCTGATCTGAGCATTATTTATGCAACTTGATTTCAGAATGATGTATACTTATGTATTTTACAAATTATTTTACTGAGTTAATGAAAGAGCCTACCCATTTGAGAGCAAGACCCAGAGATGTAGTCCACCAAGGACAAACTTTGTTATCAAGTTTTTGTGTTCATATTTGATTCTTATGTCTCTTCATTTTTGCACTTTTCCTTCTTTAATGGTGCACTTTAGTTTATGCTCATTTAATGCAATTCTTTATAAGTCACTCGATGAAAAGATTCTGTATCACATATTGTTTCAGAGTTAGAAAAGGATAAGGAATGGGTTCCCCATGTTGAAAATGTCAAGGAAATTTATGATGTGATTAAAAAAGAAGATATTGTTGAAGACAGACCTCAAGAAGCACATTATTCTCATCTTGAAAATCACGAGGCCATTGAGGATTTTGTTGCATCACCCCAGGAAGAAAATGACGATGAAAAATATTCTCATGATTCCATTGGAAATAAAGAGACATTTGAAGTGAAAGTATATGAAGAGAACCTCGTTGAAATAAGCATTCAAGCATTCATCTCTTCTCCTTCACATCAAAGAAAGGGTTTGATAAGTTGCACTCATTTCCAAGAATTTAAGTTTTATGATACACCCTTTAGCAACTTGGAAAAGGAGAATCTAATGGATAAACTCTTATTTGATGAAGAGCATGAAAACACAGAAATTGAAAATATTGATGCTCTTCTCCATATTGAAAGACATAAATGGGACACACACACACACACACACACACACACACACAGAGATTGAAAATATTGATGCTCTTCTCCATATTG
>ML787421.1:41155-60165 GCA_009831015.1 Picea engelmannii
TTTTGAAGATAAGATTGTAGATTTTTGGTCTTGTGGATAGTCAAACACAATTTAGGGAATGTGAATCCTACTTCATGATGTGTGAACAACAATTTCATCCCATGTTAATTTATAAGTGCTCAAAGGGGGTTTTCATGGGCAAATGACAACGTATATTTTTTAGCCATGAATGTTTCCAACTTATGCATTCATTATGCATTAAATTACATTAGGAAATAATTGTTTTGAGGCTACACTTTTTGGTTGACATTAACACATTCGATATTGGAATTATTGTAGGAATTTTCAGCCTCACATATAGGAGGAGCCTGTCATAAGTCATGGGTTTACATTTATTTCCAAAACTGATTGGTTCTCTCTCATTGACATATGTGATATTTAACATCAACAAAGAGATGAAACAATATTGTATGATTTTCTATTGGATCCAACCTTAAATCCCCTCTTACTCGATGGTTTGATGAGCAATAGTGATGGATTATCTTATGCTTGTATCAAGGAAAATGATTACATCATCCCCATCCACCTTTGTACTGATGAATCTTGCAACATTACAGGTCAACCTTGGCATGCATTTTCTCTTCTCTCACATGATCATGATCCTAATTCATATTTTGGCCAAGGAAAGGTAAAGGAGATGTCGACATATGCTTACTTGATCCTTGTTGTCTCATTATTTTAGTTTGTGACCAAGCACAAAGGTAAATTTTGCGGTATTGATGAGATCATGAAATGGTTGCATTGGAGGCATGCTATGTTATTATGTAAGAGTAGGTTAGAGTGAATAAGATCTTTAGCATGAGCATCATATTTACTTGTGTGTTTCATTTTCTTTAATGATTTCTGCATTTTTATTTTATTTTAGAATAAAGTAAGATGTTTCTCACATGCTTTTATTTTCTCTGAGATGTGGTACTACTAACATGTGCTTGATTATTATTTAATTTATGCATGGATTTATTTATATCTTATGAAAGGAAAGGAAATTGTATCTTCACTCTCAAAATGAGCACATCTCCCCTAGTTGGAGCCAATTGTTACACCTTAGATTCACTTCAGTGCATCCATATTTTTCGCTGGATGTGATCCATTGTATGAGAATATTATGTACATCATTGTATCATGATGATACGAAAGTGTGGTTATATTTGTACTCATCTATTGTATTGAGCCATGCTTAGATGTCTATGTATCAATGAAGGGCCTATGCGATATCTCCAGAACCCTTGTGGTCAGTCATGGCCATCCTTTTAGTCCATGTTTCAATATTTGTGTTTCTCTTATGGCTCCAACTGACGACCCTTGGTGTTAGTAACTCATCACCATGTTGGTCATTTATGATCTAGGTAGGCATGTGAGTGTCTTGGGATGGATCTACTAGGACACATGATATAGGGGAGTTGCTAGTCTCTTTCACTTCTTTGTATGTAATGTAAAAGTGTTTATCATGTTGTAAAGGTTGTCATACCTATTTAAAGAAGACTTATCTTATTCTTAAGCATGGACCCCCATCTTATGTATTTGTCATACTTTGGCCATCTACTCTTGGAGATGATTATGTAGATGTTCACTCAGTTTCATGTTTCTCGAAGCAGTGTCATATATATTTAGGTGGTACACATATCCAAGGCACATGTCACATCAAATGAAGCACTTTAGGGATATTTATACATGCATGGACATCCTCTTGACATGCCACATTGAGGATCCTAGAGAACTGTCTCACTTTTTCACCTTTTGAGCTATTATACATTTGGTTTGAGGGATGAAACCACTCATGTTGTCGTCACACTAGATATTGAGGGTTATTATGACTTGAATTGACATGGAGGGTCACTTTCCATTCTTCATGGAAGCTTATTTGCTTGAGATTTGAACATAATAATACCTTGTGTTGGTTGTGGAGCCTAATTATCTTCTTGATTCATAGGTCTTTGTTTTTCAGCCATGTTTATACCCCATGAAGAATTTACACCTCGAAAGAATGTAAACTCCTCCGCGCGGGGGAGTGTAGAGGGGGGTTACCCCTTCTGCGGGGTCTGAGGCAAGCGGGCCCCCGATAGGGGTTCCGGGGTGAAGCCCCTAAAGGAAAAATTGCCTTGTAAATGTATATTGTAATTTCATTGTAAATTTGGACCATGCATTATAAGGTCCCAGATCTGACGGTAGAAGTTATGTTAGGGTTTTTTTTCCTAGAAGGTAACCCTCTTTTATGAGGGAAATGAATTGTGGATATGAATCACGACGAATATTGTATTTTGAGAGAGGAGACTGTGAGAGAAAGAAGAGGAAGTTACAACGGGTGTGCTGTAGGTTATATCCCTTCATTTGTTGGATAATAATAAAGGAAGGACTTGGAAATTTCTCTGGTGGACATAGCCCACACTGGGTGAACCACGCATATCTGTGTCTCTATTGTATTGTGTATCTTCTATGTTTTATTTCCTCATTTGTTTTATTTTATTGCTTTGCGATCCTGTTTTTCTAACAATTGGTGTCAGGGAGAAATGTAACTCGCAAGAAAAGAGGGTTCCTGGTTCGAGTGGAAGCAATGGTGGAAGATGGAAAGTTTAGGGTTGAGAAATTTAACGGCCAAAACTACTAGTTATGGAAGATGCATATGGAATATTATTTATATGAGAAGGATCTATTCCTACCATTGGGTGGAATAGCAAAAAATTTGACAACCACAAAGGACGAAGAATGGGAGTTTCCTGACAGAAAGGCACTAGGGGCGATACATCTGAGCCTTGAAGCATCGATGGCTTTCAATATTTCGAAAGAAAAGACAATGAAGGAGCTGATGGCTGCATTGGATAAACTATATGAAAAACGCTCAATGTCTAATAAGGTATTTCTAAGGAAGAGATTATTTAATATGAATATGTCAGAAGGTGGGTCTGTTGTAGATCATTTAAATGAATTTATACGGTTATGAATCAAGCAAGTTTTGTAAAAGTGGAATTTGATGATGAGGTCAGGGATATTTTGATCTTGTGCTCATTGCCAGAAAGCTGGAATGACTTGGTCATGGTTGTAAGTAACTCTGTCTCTGGTTCAAACACTTTAAAATTTGATTATGTTGTTGGTGTTATCCTTAGTGAGGAAATGTGATGGAAAAACACAGGTGAGACATCAGGTAATGCGTTAAACATGAAGAACATAGGAAGAGAAAAGGATAGAGTAAAGGGCTCAGGGAAACAAAAGAATTCTAGGAAGGGAAGATCCAAATCCAAACTTTGAAAGATAGAATGCTGGAATTGTGGGAAGAAAGGACATTTGAAGAAAGACTGCAGAGCTCCAAAGAAACAAAGAGATGGACAACAAGAGAAAAATCAAGAAGCAAATGTAATAGGTGATGTGTTACAAGATGCTTTGATTATTTCTGTAGATAATATTTCTGAGTCTTGGGTATTAGATTCAGGGTATTCATTTCATGCCACACCCCATAGGAAATATTTTCTAGATTATGTTCAAGGTGATTTTGGACAGGTTTCATTTGGGTGATGATGCACCATGCACAATTGTTGGAATGAGAAAGGTTAAAATAAAGAAAAGCAATGGAAACTAATGGTTGTTGAAAGAGGTAAAACGTGTTCCAGATCCAAGGAAAAATCTAATTTCAACATGGTAGTTGGAAAGTGAAGGTTTTATATCCATATTTACAGATAAGGTGTGGAAGGTCACCAAAGGATCATTGGTGATAGCAAAAGGAGAGAAGGTAGGTACATTGTATTTATGTACTGGTAATACTGACTCTTCTGTCTCTTTAGCTTCTATAGGAGTGGATACAACTGTAATATACCAGATATAAAAAGTATGCAGAACCAAAATAAATGCTAGAAATGGCAAAATAACAGTAATATAACCAACATAATCTCCACAATAACACATAAATGATATAAGAATAACAACAAAAATAACACTTTGATTCAAAAAGAAATGTTCATGGGCCTCTTCAAGGGGGAAACCTCCAGTCGAGCAATGCTTTGTTACAATAATCTCCAAGCTAGGGTTTTCATACCCTTGACCCTTATTTATACTAAATATGTCTATCAAGAGAAGCATCTAGAGGAAGATACTTCTAGGAGAGGAAGCTTCTATTAGGTCTTCTTACATATGCCTTATTCTATTTTATTGAAAGGCCTTATTAATATTGACCTTTAGTACATCCGAATATATTGATCTACCTATGTGTGGGTTAGGGCCCTAACATGTTTTCCCCCTTAAAAACAACCTTGTCCTCAAGGCTTGAGATGTGGAAACTACTGCAGAATGATAGCTGGTTCCCAAGTGGCATCTACTGGAGTTGTATCTTTCCATTGGACTATCACTTCCTTGATGGTTCTCTGACGCAGGCAATGCTCGTGCTGGTCCAAAAATGCTTATGGCTATAGCCAAATGGATCCTTCTTCAACTAACTCAGGAAGGTTGGTTTGAATTTGGCACCTAGTTCCAATCACCTTCTTTAAGCATGAAACATGAAAAACAAGAAGTAGCTTCGACTGACTAGGCAGAGCTAACTGATAGGTGACTTGTCCCACACGCTTGAGAACTATATAAGGACCATAAAATTTGGGCACTAGCTTCTGACAATGCTTGGCCTTGAGGGAAGTTTGCTTGTATGGTTGAAGTCGCAGAAACACCTGATCCCCTTTTGCAAATTGACGTTCATAGCGACCTTGATCTGCTTGTTGCTTCATGTGATTCTGTGCCATGACCAAGTTCTCTTTAAGGGTACGAAGAATATCCTCTCAAACTATAAGTGTTTGGTCAACCGCTTGGACCTTCGAGGTACCTGATAAGTATGAGAGAACTTAAGGTGGCTTCTGTCCATATACTTCTTCAAAAGGAGTCATGCGTGTAGCTATATGGTAGGAAGTGTTGTACCACGATTCAGCTAGGGGTAACCATTGAGCCCCACTGATTTTTCTTTTAAGAGGCAAAACACCTCAGATATGTTTCCAAACACTTGTTGACAACTTCCGTTTGACCATCAGTATGGGGATGATAAGCTGTGCTGAGATGCAATTGGGTGCCCTGTAGCTTAAACAATTCTTGCCAAAAATTGCTTGTGAAAGTTGGGTCATGATCAGAAACAATAGAGTGCGGCATGCCATGAAGCTTGAAGACCCGGTCCATGAAAATTTGAGCCACCATGGATGCAATAAATGGGTGTTGAAGAGAACATAAATGAGCATACTTGGAAATGAGCTTGGCCAAGTCATCTATAATGTCGTATAAAGAGAAATAATGTTCCATTTGGGTTACCCAACTAGTGGGGTCCGAGCCATCAAATTTGGTCACATCCACCCGTGGAAGGCGTAGGTCACGTTGAAAGTGATGGGGCTGAAAGGTATGGAAATGCGAGGAATGTTCACCTTCAATCTTTGGAGGTGCGTTAGAGAAAGGGTCATCTGTAGGGATCTTCAGTTTGGTGCAGAGTGATGCAAAGATAGATTCAAACTGGGTGGTCAGTTCTTGTTTGACTTCCTCCATTGAGGACTGGATGGTTGTATTTATGGTTGTATTGATGGATGTATCGATGGAGGCAACAATAGCATTGAGTTGTTTCACTTCTTTTTGAGTCTCGAGGAAACCAAATTGCAAGGTGTTGAAGCGAGCTTCCAGGTCTTGGCTACGGGTATGGGCCATGAGTATGGGTGAACTGAAAAGGGGCGGGCGGGGTAAAAAATTTTGCCGAAAAATGATATGGATGAATGTGATAAGGGCGAAGAGATGAATCCAATGGAATAGGTCTCAAATAATGGTGAAAAAATTTCCAGACTTTTTTATATATTTTTTACACCTGTGGAGTTATACTTCGGTTTGAAGAATAGTGCAGTGATGAAATCCCCAAATGCTTAACTAGAAAGAAATTTGTATTTACTTGGCAACCCGAACACAGTTGCATAGTAATAGATCTTGTCTGTTTTAATTTGTTTATGTTTTTGTCCCCTAAGGGTTAGGTATTCAAGGGTTCTACAGACAAGGGTTTTCCCTGTGCTATAGCTCTCTGATATATGTGCGGGGTCCAACAATAGTACTCGGCCCAATATATCAGGGCACTAACTAAGGAGGATAGATCGTACCCTTAGTCGTACTACCCGACTACCTAGGTACTAGAGAGTATCTTCCCGAGTGTTGTTCTCGGTGGCACTATAGTAGTCAGGTGGCCAATCAGTTTATCTAAAGAGGGCTTCAGGAAATCTAGGCCGATCCGTACACAGGTGTTGTCTGATGCGCTACCACTAGAAGGGGTACCAATAGGGGTTACAAGGGTGGCCAACAGATGTGTGCTTAAGAACCACTTGTATTTCCTACGTGTATGAATCCCTCAACCGTGGGTTTATGTGCGTAATGACAGATCTCTGTGGCTTAAATATGCCAGAATATGTCTCTACCCTGAAAAAAAAATTCCCACAAATTTTGCCAAGGAAAGTGCTCTGATACCACTTGTAATATACCATATATAAAAAGTATCCATAAAAGAAATAAAATTCTAGAAATGGCAGAATAATAGTAATATAACCAACATAATCTCCACAATAACACAAAAATGATATAAGAATAACAACAGAAATAGCACTTTGATTCAGAAAGCAATGTTCACGGGCCTCTTCGAGGGGGCAACTTCCAGTCAAGAAACGCTTTCTTACAATAATCTCCAAGCTAGGGTTTTCATACCCTCGACCCTTATTTATACTAAATATGTCTATCAAGAGAAGCATCTAGAGGAAGATCCTTCTAGAAGTGGAAACTTCTATTAGGTCTTCTTACATCCACCTTATTCTATTTTATTGAAAGGCCTTATTAATATTGACCTTTATTACATCCGAATATATTGATCTACCTATGTGCGGGTTAGGACCCTAACAACAACACTGTGGCATCATAGGATTGGATACATGAGTGAGAAGGGGATGCAGATACTTCACAAAAGAAATTTGTTGCCAGATCTTAAACAAATTGATTTGGATTTCTGTGAGCATTGTGTTTACGAAAAAAAAAAGAGAGTCAGATTTCTCAGAGTCGGAAAAGAAAAGAAGCATGAAAGGTTAGATCTTGTGAATACATATGTATGGGGACCAACTCAGGTATCATCTCTTGGTGGATCTCGTTATTATGTTACTTTTATTGATGATGAAACTAGAAAAACATGGGTTTATTTCATTCGACAAAAATCTGATGTTTTTGATACTTTTAAGAAATGGAAAGCTTTGGTTGAGAATGAGATAGGAAAAAGGTTGAAGTGTCTTAGATCATACAATGGAGGTGAATATTGCAGTAAGGAGTTTGTTGATTACTGTTCATACCATGGGATTCGTAGGGAGAAGACAGTTCCATGAACACCACAAGAAAATTGTGTGATAGAAAGGATGAACAAGATAATCATGGAACGTGTAAGGAGTATGAGATTGCATGCTGGTTTTCCCTTACAATTCTGGGTAGATGCTGCAGATAATGCTGTTTACTTAATAAACAAAGGAACTTCTCTTTGGATGGTATAATTCCAGAGGATGCATGGACAGGTAAAAAGGTAAACTATTCCTTTTTGAAGACTTTTGGTTGTGATGCATTTGTTCATATTGATAAATAAAATAGAACAAAGCTTGAGGCAAAATCCAATAAGTGTACATTTATTGGATATGGTGTTAATGATTTTGGTTATCGCTTATGGGATTGTGAAAATAACAAAATAATTAAGAGTAGAGATGTCATATTCAATGAGAAGGTCATGTACAAAGATCAGTTGCAGGGAAAGAAATAGGAAAAAGGAAAATTAGAATACAGAGTGTTTGATCAGATCACTGAAAAAGAAATTTCAAAGGAACCAGAAAATCAAAATGTATAACAACAGGAGCAACATGTACCTCAAAATCCTGCAAGTGTTGTTAAAAGATCTAATAGGTTAAGTAGACCCCTGAACGATACTCTCCATTTTATTATTTATTGTTGACTGATTCTGGTGAACCAGAATGTTATGAAGAGGCAATGAAGGTAGACACCAAAAAGAAATGGGATCAAGGAATGAAAGAGGAAATGGATTCCTTGGTAAATAACCAGACTTGGGATTTGGTTCAGTTGCCTATAGGAAAAAGAGCATTACATAATAAATGGGTTTACAAGTTGAAGGAAGAATATGGAGGCAAAAAGCGGTACAAAGATAGACTTGTTGTAAAGGGGTTTGGACAAAAGAAAGGTATAGATTTTGATGAAATATTTTCTCCTGTTGTTAAAATGAATTCAATTAGGACTATTTTAAGTCTTGTGGCAGTAGAAGATTTTCATATTGAACAGTTAGATGTAAAAGCAACTTTTCTCCATGGGGATTTGGAGAAAGAGATTTATATGCAATAGCCACAGGGGTATGAGGTCAAAGGGAAGGAGAATTTGGTATGCAGGTTGCATAAGATATTATATGGTCTAAAGCAAGCTCCAAGGCAGTGGTATTTGAAGTTTGACATGTTTATGACAGAAAAAGGTTATAATAGATGTCATTATAATCACTATGTTTATTTTAAAAGGCTAGAAAATGGAAGCTATATTATCTTGCTATTGTATGTAGATGACATGCTTGTTGCAGGGTCTAATATGCATGATATAAATGTGCTTGAGAAGAAATTAGCTAATTCATTTGCGATGAAGGATTTGGGTGCTGCAAAGAAAATCCTTTGTATGAGAATAACAAGAGACAGAAAAAATCACAAATTGACATTTTCTCAAGGTGAGTACATAGAGAAGGTATTGGAGAGGTTTAGAATGCATAATACAAAACTAGTTAGTACACCTTTGGCCAACCATTTCAAATTAACTAAGGAAATGTGTCCCAAGACACAGGAAGAGATATAATATATGTATAAGGCCCCTTATTCATCAACAGTTGGCAACTTGATGTATGCGATGGTTTGCACAATACCATATATTGCACATGCAGTGGGAGTTGTGAGCAGGTATATGAACAATCGAGGTAAAGAACATTGGGAGGAAGTAAAGTGGATTATCAGGTACTTGGGAGGTACTGCTACTCATGCATTATTTTTGGAGGTTTAGACACTGTTCTACAGGGATATGTTGATTCAAATATGGCAGGTGATAAAGATAGCAGGAGGAGCACCACATGGTATGTTTTTACTATAGGTGGAACAAATTTACGTTGGATTTCGGAAATGCAAAAGGCTGTTGCACTTTCAACAACAGAGGCAAAGTATGTTGCTGCTACAGAGGTTAGTAAGGAGATGATTTGGTTACATAGGTTTATGGAGGAATTGGGAAAGAAGCATGAGAATAACAAGTTGTACTGTGACAGTGAGAGTGCCATTTATCTTGCAAAAAAATCAACCTTTCATTCGAAGACTAAGAACATACAACTTAGGTACCGTTTTATACGACTTGTCTTGGAAGATGGACATTTGAAGTTGGAAAAGATACACACTAGCCAAAATCCTTCAAACGTGTTAACTAAGGGAATAACTAGGGTGAAACCGAGTTCCTGCTCAGTTTCAGTTGGTCTTCAAGCATGAAGATGAAGATGAAAATTTTTCCAGGTCCAAGAAAGATCATATTCCAAGAGATAAAACAATGGTGGAGTTGTTGAGATCAATCTCCAAGTGGGAGATTGTTGGTTGTGGAGCCTAATTATATTCTTGATTCATAGGTCTTTGTTTTTTAGCCGTGTTTATACCCCATGAAGACTTTACACCACTAAATAAAGTATACTCCTCCACACAAGGGAGTGCAGAGGGGGGTTACCCCCTCTGTGGGGTCTGAGGTAAGTGGGTGTTCGGGGGAAAATCCCCCGAAGGAAAAAATTCCTTGTAAATGGATATTGTAATTTCCTTGTAAATCTGGATCATTCATTATAAGGTTGCGGATCTAAAGTTTTTTTTTCCCTAGAAGGCAACCCTCTTTTATGATGGAAATAGATTGTGGCTATGAATCATGGTGAATATTGTATTCTAAGATAGGAGACTGTGAGAGAAAGAAGAGGAAGTTACAATGGGTGTGATGTAGGTTGTATCCCTTCATTTTCTAGATAATAATAAAGGAAGGACCTGGAAATTTATCTGGTGGACGTAGCCCACACTAGGTGAACCATGTATATATGTGTCTCTATTGTATTGTGTATCTTCTGTGTTTTATTTCCGCATTTGTTTTATTTTATTGCTCCACGATCCTGTTTTTCTAACACCTTGGAGGCATATTTTATGGGCTTATGATCTTTATTTTAGGAGAGATACAACTTTGGAGGGTCTTCTCACTCTTTCTATGAAGTTGTTACACATTTGAAGGCTAGATGTTAGACCTTTCTTGGCTTGGGAGGATTCTACACCACATTTTGAGGCTTCCACTACACTTTTCCAATGGAACATTGAGCTTCTTCAACAACTGTTATAGCAATATTTGCCTCACCATTGCTATCTTGTACATAGGGCCTTTTTCCATTTCCCTATGTAGACTTGTCATCCCTTTTTGATGAATCCAGAGCTAAAAATACATATTTTTCCACATATATGCGCCCTATCTACTATACAACATGCGTATACACAGGCTGCTCCACTATAGCCCACGTACATTGGGATTTGTGTCAGAAAATACAAAAATGAAGTCGGGTTTCCATGTCACGATAGGAGATCTTGGATCCTTGGCTTTCCATATACTGGAAACGTTCCGACTCGACCCTTCAGTTGCATTTTGAAGGCTATAAGAGCACAATTCAGAGCTATGGAAAAGAGGAGAAAGCATTCAACTTTGAGAGCAAAGTTACTCTGGAGAAATTACTTCATATTGAGTCTGCATCACTTTGTCCCTTAAGTTTGAACACAGTGTTCATCCCCCAAGCTCTTTCCCTATTGTTGAGAAAACCTCATTGTCTCTTTTCTATGAGCTTGCCTTTGGTGGAGGATTGAAGTGGTGGAGGCCCAGTTGGAAGGAACTTGGTTTCTTGGTTTCGAACCGTGCCGACACAGAAGTCTGTAATGTTTTCACTTCTGCTGATCATTTATTAATAGAAATACTCCTTTCTCGTCCAATTGATATCGTGCAAAAATATGATTATTATCCATGGGAATATTTGTAATGTTTATTAATGGATTATGCTATCTAATGTGCTAACCCCTTTATATTATCACTATATACTTGCTCTGCTTGTTTGTTGATAACTTGTTGCAGGTACAAAGCTTTGGGTGAAAGTACTCAACAGTGGAACACTATCAAATGTTGGAATAAGGTAGGCTTCTTTCTTATCTCGCTAGCACATTGGCTTATATGGCATATGTTGGAATTGAGTAGATTTCTATAGTCATACCTGTCTGTTGTGGTTTACCCTTGCCATAGAGAGTTTTTCCCTCGTAACAAAATTTGCGACTCCACTGGGGAGAGATATTCTTTCTAAGGGTTGAAGTACTTTTTCTCCTTGCATTGCTCTTTTTCCTTTATGCTTCTTTTCGAATCACTGCTTGATAGGTTCTGTTTACCCTAGGTCTGATTTTTCATCCTTTTGCACTTGCCTGGCCTTGTTTTCAAGCATGTACGCACCTTTTTCCTTGACAGTCACGTATACACGCGTGCTGTCTCACTGCAAGTTGCGTATATACACACTTTTTTCCTGAACAGTCGCGTATACCACTTTTCCTTGCCTGTTTGCTTGGTTTTTTGATTGCTGGGTGGGATTTGATGATTCTCGAGCCTTATTAGGTCTCTGTAGTGCCTGTTGAGCTTCTCTGGGTTGACAGGAAACCTGTTTGGAGTTGAATTTTTGGGCGCAGTATTTCTCATCGTTTTTCATTTTTGATTTGTCCTTGAACTCTGGGCTGTTTCTTGGCTGCTTGGTATTTTGCTTGAGTCATTCTGTTTATACACAATAGAATTTATATATCAAGTTTCTTTTCAGTCCATGCATTTTCTCTATAATATATTGAAAATACAAAAAATAGGCATTTTACATTGCTTGGCATTTTTGTCTTCTGAATCTTTATCACTAGCTTATTGCATTTAGTGAAATATTGCATTTTACTTATGAATTGCAGAGTTGAAATTGAAAATTGCACTGTTTTTATACGCATATCATTCATTGAAAAGTTAAAATTAGACTTTGCATTACATTTATATTTATTTTCTTGCAGATTCATAATATCATGAGTTTCACTTCCATACCCTTTTGAGTAATCACGACCAACAAAATTTACGCTTTAAACTAAAATTGATTAGTCATGATTTTATTTTTAGGGTGCACAAACTAGTCTAGGATTTAGTGCCTCGGGATAGGATTTTGTGAGTAAACTTCTCCAAGGCAATTAAATCAACATATGTGTCTGAGACAGGGAGTTGAGAAGTCCATTGTATAATTGGTAAGATCAGGAGGCTCCGCTCACACCAGAGTTAATCACGAGGTCACGCGAAGTTAGTTGAAGGGATAAGCCCCAGATACTCGCCTAGCGTTAGAGATATTTCTGTGGATTTGTTCATATTTGGGGATCTTGCTAGTACCCATACCTCTATGAGAGGCGGTTATTTCAAGATTTTAGGCTTTGCTACCCTGCCCATACGGTAATCCAGACTTACGACTACTCACCTGTTCATCGATTATACAGTGGTTTATTAATTGCTTGACTTAGGTATCTCATAGGCTACTTGCAGGGGTTATTTTGCTTGTACCCTAGATCAGATAGGGGTCGAAAAACACATAGCCTTTATGGAACATTACCTCTCTGGGGGAATCTGACCGACCAGTTTTTAATCCCACAAGGACCCCTATAACTGATTATATTACCTCCAAAATTTAGTAGGGAGTCTTAGGTCCCTCTTGGATGAGACATACCTTCTTTAGCGAGATAGGCCACTCAACCACTTTATCCCGTTTGCATGCATATTGGTCGTTTGACTTTTTGGTATGCTCTTTGACTACTAGTTGGCCTTAGGAGTCTTTTTTGGGTTTCATCATCATGGATAGTGGAGTTTATTTTTCTCCCTCATTTACTGCTACCCACCCCATGATGCCTACTCATTTCACAGGGACGAATCCTTCCACTTTTTACAATGGTATGCAAAACTACAAAATTTAGTCCGCGCCTTGGGTCTCTAGTAATTTTTCTGTTGATATGCCTTCACCCATGAAATCCCCTTCCTGGCCCATGTATATGAATCCTAGCATTGGATCAGGGGGCACCATGGCTCCGATGCCTACTTCTTCGTTTGATATGAGTCATATCCCCATGGGAGGTTGGAACCTTCCCCCTTATGAATCCGGTGTTAGATATGCTCTTCTAGGAGCCAGTGCTTAGATGGGTGCTTATCCTACTTATTACACCCCAGACATATATATTTTGTCTGCCATGTCAGTTCCTTCGAACACTTTTTCCATGACAGGTCCCCAAGTACCCCCAGGTATCTCACATGGGGAGAATCAATTTTACAGTTCGGACTACCCTCTTTACAAGACCCCTTCACAAGGGGGCAACATATATCATCACTCGAATAATTATTATCCTACCTCAGTCTCTTCACAGACCTCTGTAATGATTCCCATCCAAACCTATTCAAACCATTTTGGTGTAAGACACCACCTTTCTGGGCAGGGAGAGGGGGTACACCAGGATCCTTCCTGGCCTAGAATGTTTCAAAACCAATATTTCCTCAAACCTTAGCATCAAATGCCACAATCTACAGCTAGACCAGTCACTATCATTCATACTGGTGCTCCATCACCAACCTCTGCCAGTCCCGTTGGAGATGGGTCCACATTTTCTACAAATTATATCGATAGCTCACACCCAACCTCTGCCAATTATGTTGAGGGCACCATCCTATTCACCCCAAATCACAGCCGTGTCACATCTCCAACCTCTATTTATCATACATGAGAGGACTCTCTTACCTCTACCAGTCATGACGAGAGAATGTCACCATCCATTGTAAACGACGCTGGAGGCATCGATAAGCCTAGATGTCTCAGACGCAATCCTAAATTCCTTTGCAGGAGTTGTGAAGGAATTCATCTTACGTGTTTGTGTTTGGCTACTGCCGAGATACCGGAAGCATGGAGTTCTCCCAAGGGGCCATCATATTCTGAGACATATGTGGTTTTACCACACCCTGTCCCTCCTTCGATCGACATGGTGCTTTCTTCTCCCGACCTTACCCCCGTTGTCGAGGGTGATGTGTCCCCTATCCCTGTTGTCATGCATCCTCTTCAACCTAGAATTGAAGAGGGGGTCATACCATTGCAATCTCTGTTCGATCCCACTCTCCTTGTAAAGGGAGATGCAACCTTCATTCATGTCATCAACATTCCTAATCCTACTCATTTTGAATGAGAGAGATTTATTCTTTCCTCGAATGCTCTCCCTCCAAGTCCTGATGAGGTTCCCTTCAAATGGGACGACTTGATGGGGCATCCCATACCCCCACCTATGTATTTTCCATTAAGAGACATTTTTCGAACCATCACAGAGACTATATACTCTGTTAGCACTTTCTCCTCCTCGACTTGGAGAGATTTTGGTTTTCCCAAGATTTTGTTTGCTATCCATAAGATACTGACCTTCCGCAGAAGACCGGTACGAGAGCCTTGGCCTCCCCCTTTACATGTTGATTAGAACAACAAAAAGAGTCTTAGTTAATCTATTTTCCGACTCGTCTAAGAAATGAAAATATTGCCGAGTGATTTGTCCCTTTCACACTCATTAAATTGGATTTGAAAGGTCATGAGTCTTAGTTAAGCTCTTTTCCGACTCGTTACCAAAAATATAAAAGATCACCGAGTGAACTTGTCTTTTTCACACTCATAAATTGAATTTGAAAAGACGCTTATTTGGCACAAGTTTATCCCTTTTTCACACCAAGTAGACTAAAAGACATAAAAATGACATTTTTTGCTGTTAAGTTGTGATTGCATCTCATGCCCTCACTTGCAGTATTGAGCCTTTAGCCGATTCTCTCTTTGCATTATAAACTGTTGCCTAAGAAATTTTTGCATCCTCAACCAAGCAGAGCCTTGTTTATATCCTTCGCAATTTGACACCCTATAACTAGGAGGGAACATCACCCCGAGTGTCCATCTCCCACATGCATTTCCTTGCATTGAGCATAGGTACGTTCCACTGCTGGAACTAGTTTTCTTACTTGCAACACTCGCTTCCTCCTATGTATCATAACATTCATTTGTTATGAAAAAAACAAAAAAAGACGAGTGGGAAGGGAGTACTATATTATAATTGGCAGTAGTCATGTCGCCTTTGAACATAGCACAAAATTATTGAGTCCTTGTGTCATCATAATTTTGGGTTTAGCATGGCCTTAGGAAGCTGATCTCATTACAGAGTTTTTCTCTACCAACTGGTTACCCTTCCAATACCTATAGAGAACATTATTGATGCCTCCTGCATCAAATAGTTACATCATTGAGTCTATGCTGCTAGAGTCTACCACCTGTCTCATGCTCTTTTTCAAAGGAAGTCTATCAACCTGTGTCAACCATTCCTCAGAACTCTTAACTTTGCATGTCGGCCATACCCTCAATTGGTCTCAGAATCACATGATACTATGGTCTTATCATGCACCCTGGACCTACTTTCATCATTGGTAGGTCACCTTGAACCCAACAGTCAACATTTCATCATTGGTCGTTGACTGGGTGGTTTCCCTTGTGTTTGATGACAAGATATCTATTCACACTTTGGGGTTCATGGAATGTCTTGGATTCCATTAGCCTTATTGGTGGTTTCCTCTCCTTTGTCAACAATCTTCATCATTGACTGCTATTCATAGGGTTTTTTTTTCGTGTACCGATTGCATTTGGCACACGCGAAATACGCAGAAGGTCATTGGTTCATGAACATGTTCTTCATCCGATCCCCACCAAATTATGAAGCCCATGCTTTGTTCCTCGTGCTGACTGATGAGAGATGCCTTAATGCTCTCCTTTCAGTGGGTCTCTTTCCATCGACTTCAACTCATTTATTATAGATATGGGACCTAGAGTTTTATGAGTACCTTGAGACTTGCAGTCATTATTGGCAGGCTCTCTCGCCATTGACATATGGGAATACATCAATGTCCCTCGATCAATGGATTCCTCAGGTGTTCAACATTGACTCCTTTATCCACACTTATAGGAATGTACTCGGTGCCTTAATACCTACTTTCATTATTGGTAATCTATCTCGTGTTTGTTAACGATATACCTCAATGACCGATAATCAAACGATGTCTCATTGTGTTCGACCTCAAATCCTTTATTCACATGATTTAGACTTGCACCTTTGGAGGATGTGTAGAAGAATTGAAGCCATCACTATGTAGCTACAACTTTCCTGAGCTGTTGCTTCCTTTTCATTGGACCAACACCTATTTGACTACAGTAATCATGGGACATCAAATTATACTCCATTGTATACATATATCTTCAGATTGGTTTTGAGACTGGTTCTACTGGGCCTTGTTCGTGATTATGGAAAATTTTGGCATATAACCACATTTGTATTTTCCTATTCATGTCTACAGGCACATATTTGGTATATTTTCCACATGGATCTGCATTGTATTCTATTGGCAACCATGTATGTAAAGTCAACACATAATGTAATGAGAAACTAGTCTTTCTAGCTGGGTTTACACCACTCCACTTCTAGGTTATTTATAATATATTTCGGCCATTGTAGACACTCTCTGATCTCACACATTAGGGGGAATTTGTTATAGCAATATTTTCCTCACCATTTCTATCTTGCACAGAGGGCCTTTTTCCATTTCCCTATGCAGACTTGTCATCCATTTTTGATGAATCCAGAGCTAAAAATACATATTTTTCCACATATACGTGCCCTATCTACTATACAACATGCATATATGCAGGATGCTCCACTACAACCCATGTACATCGGGATTTGTGCCAGAAAATACAAAAATGAAGTCGGGTTTCCATGTCACGATAGGAGATCTCTGATCCTTGGTCTTCCATATACTGGAAATGTTCCGACTCGACCCTTCAGTTGCATTTTGAAGGCTATAAGAGCACAATTCCGAGCTATGGAAAAAAAGAGAAAGAATTATACTTTGAGAGCAAAGTTACTCTGGAAAAATTACTTCATATTGAGTCTGCATCCCTTTGTCCCTCAAGTCTGAACATAGTGTTCAACCCCCAAGCTTGTTGATATAACCTCATTGTCTCTTTTCTATGAGCTTGCCTTTGGTGGAGGATTGAAGTGGTGGAGGCCTAGTTGGAAGGAACTTGGTTTCTTGGTTTCAAACTATGTTGACACGGAAGTCTGTAATGTTTTCTCTTATGCTAATCATTTATTAATAGAAATACTCCTTTTCCGTCCAATTGATATCATGAAAATATATGATTATTATCCATGGGCATATTTGTAATGTTTATTAATGGATTATGCTATCTAATGTGATAACCCCTTTATATTATCACTATATACTTGCTCTACTTGTTTGTTGAGAACGTTTTGCAGGTACAAAGATTTGGGTCAAAGCACTCAACAATGGAACATCATCAAACATTGGAACAAGGTAGGATTCTTTCTTATCTCGTTAACACATTGGTTTATATAGCATATGTTGGAATTGAGTAGATTTTTGCAGTCTTACCTGTCTTTTGTGGTGCTTTGGGTCAAAGTACTCAACAATGGAACATCATCAAACGTTGGAACGAGGTAGGCTTCTTTCTTATCTCGCTAGCACATTGGTTTATATAGCATGTGTTGGAATTGAGTAGATTTCTGCAGTCATACCTGTCTGTTGTGGTTTACCCTGACCATAGAGAGTTTTTCCCTCATAACAACAACTCGACCTCCTTATTTGTGGAATGTCCCCTTCTCATGAGGGTTTTATGTACTTGTGTCATGTTTTAATTTTAGTTGAACTTAGTCTCCTTAATTATGTGGATGACAAGTCACTTTTTGTCATTCTCTTAGACTAGATTTTAGGAAATAAAAACAAGAAAGAATGAGAAGTTGTAAAAGCCTCAACTATAAATAAAGGTGCTCTTCTCATTCTAATTTGTTGTTGTTGTTGGACATTAATGAAGATTATAATTTGTTGAATATCTTATTATTAGAGGTTTTGGTGTCAATTCATGGAGCTCTCTCTTTCCTTGTTATTTTCTTGGTGCATCAAAGATTAGTTGTGAATGTTCAAGAATTGTACTAGATAGCAAGATCAATCCATTTGAAGGGTTAATTAACCACTTGGAGGAAAGACGTATATGGTTTCTATCTTTTCCATCTTCCTTTTTGGTTTGGTAAGTGCTCAATCTCTTGTCTTGTTTTCCATTTTGTTCCTTGACAAGGGTTTTAGGTATTTTATTCAAACTATAATTGATCTCGATGGTAAATGATTTTTCCCTTATGGAATCCCTTATTGTAGGGCCTTAGTCCTCATACCTTATCTTGATTAGGTTAAATATTATTATACCCTGATGGTTATAATCTCTTTCCCTAATCCTTAAGATAGAAGTGACCAAATCTTAGAGGGGCATAATTTTTGACCCCAAAAGCCCTAATTAGAGAAAAGCACTTGCATTCTCCCAAAAACCAACCAAAAAACCCTAAAAACCCAAAATTTTTACCTTGTTTTGTTGTAACAAAAATTAATGGTAAAAAATCAGATAAAAATCTTTATTTAGATTTCTTTCATTGTCTAGTACAAAGTTAATAGTTCATTTCATTCCTAGAATTGCTTACTCAAGGGTTTGTGATTAATTGTTGATTTCTAACCCTAAGAAGGAAAAGCAACCCTATAGAAAGATGTTTCAAGGTCTTATCTAATGTTTTGTGGGATGATTTAAGTGTTGGTTGTAGATCTTGATTATCTTCCTGATTCAGAGGTCCTTGCTTTCAGCTGTGTTTATACCCCATGAAGTATTTACACCCCAGAAGTATGTACACTCTTCCACGCGGGGGAGTGCAGAGGGGGGGTACCCCCTCTGCGGGGTCTGGGGGGCCTATCCCCTCGGCTGGGGGGTCTGGGGGAAAGAGGGCCCCCAACGGGGGTTCGGG
>ML787421.1:78215-121372 GCA_009831015.1 Picea engelmannii
GTCCACATCCCTGTATATGAACATCGAAGTCATTACGCCTGCAAAAGTTACACTCAAAAGGACATTAGGGATTAGGGTTTAATAGATAAATAATCATAAAAAACCAAATAACATGGTAAAAGTAAATATAAAGGAGTAAAACTTTTTTTACCATATCATTTTCACTTTTCCACTATTTGAGCTCAAAAACCCCTCTTTTACCCTTGAAGTTCGGCATCAGATTGCGAGAGTTACAAGCGTCCATTCGGCGAGCCGTCAGTGACAGTGAGGTAGGATCTTTGTCTTCTACTCTTTCATGGTTTAATTTTGCATTTTCATTGGTTAAAATTCATTTTTTGAGTTGATTTTATGAGCCCTACTTGCACTCATCCATTCTCGTAATTGGGCTACACGGGACCTGTGAGAATGGGTGATTCTCATAGGTGAGCCCACAACAACCTACGAGGTTCTCGCACTGTGCCCAAAGGGCACCTGCGAGAATCGCAAAGAAAAAAGTTTTTTAAGAATTTACTCAATAAAAAAGAACCAATTCATGAATAGAGTTGCTAATCCTCTTTTTGTGCTTCTTATGCAGGTAATTGGCCATCAAAATGGTTCTTGAATGGCGCGAAAGGGAGCACGAAGAAGACAATGCCATTGCTGGAAATCATCCACCCAGTATTGCTGCTTTGAGAAATTGTGGCCTTCTGAAGTACTTTCGTATCCCGGGCGTGAGGGTCCAAGTCAGGTTATTAGAGTACCTTGTGCGATCCCGATCAACAGGTATTTCATGTAGGGGTCCACACACTATCCTTAGATACTGAGGACATTTACTTCTTGATTTGGTTGTCACGGCGTGGGTACCACGTGAGCCTGACTGGTAGTAGAGGTGGTGAGCTACCAATGAGTGAGTATTGCCGCTTACACTATGTTCCTGAGGTAGAGAGGAAGAAAGGGAAAGTAACTATTTGGGGAGTATAGGATTTGACCCTCCATACTATCCTATTCACCATAGCTCAGATGGCTGGGAGTTCTACTCCTCACATGGCGCTACAGAGTTACTTCCAGTATGCTATTGAGCATACTGAACCTCGGGTTTTTAACTGGGCAGATGTTGTGCTTCGTAGTATGAAAAGGCAGTTGACCAAAAGAAGATGAGGTGACCTGAAGCAATTCAGGTACGGATCTTTGTTAGTGTCCTTCTTTCTCGAAAGGGTTCCATTACTGAGGCTGCAGGTGGAGTGGAATTTACTGGCTCTCAGGGATCCAAGAATGCTGAGATGGTGTCAGGTCATGGATCGGCACGTGGCTGGACCGATCATCAAGTATGATGATACCTTCTTTGACTGGCTTCAACCACAGATGTTGATGGTTGACGATTATGCTTATGCCGGGTTGGATTTCCGAGGAGATCCGGACTTAGTACTGCCAGAGGATGCTCAGTGGGGGGAACTTGGTAAGAAGTATAATTTTTTTTTCCTTTTTAAATGTTTTTGTTAATTTTATCATATTCAAATGTTTTTTTGTTTTATATGTTCATCCAAAGACTAAATACAAAATTCGTTTTTTGATGACACAGATGTTGGACCTTACCGACCTCCTGGTACTTCTCCCATTCAGCGATGAGGAGAGGTAGCGCCAACGCCACAATATGCTAAGGATTATCAATTAGTGGAACAAAACCTAGAGGGATTGACAACAGATATTCCAGACATGCCTCTTGGAGAGGTTCCACGATGCGATCAACATCATACAGTAGGAGTGTCAGAGTCCATGAGTCGACTGCTCCATAGAGTTTCCATGGAAATCATGTGTTACCGTGAATGTCATCCATGACGTCACTTTGCAGAAGCTATGAGCTTCAGATTTTGACATTTTGTTCTTTGGACAAAAATTTTTTTGTAAAAAAAAACTCTTTTGATAGTTATATATACAGACGACTTCTACCGGTTTATCATGTATTGTGTGAAAATTGATGTGATTGATTTATAAATGATCCAAATGTCTGTCTAATACATATTTAGCCAATGCATCTGTTAATGTATTTAGACATCTAGGAATATGTTGATATTCAATGTAATCAAAATAACGTTCCAAGAGGCGAATTCGCAAATACACCTATAACAAAGTAGGACTTCGAATAGTATAGACATTACTTAACTGTAGTACTACAAGATGTGAATCGAGTCACACAACCAAATGATGGATTCCGAGCGAGATAGCATCAACCAATAATTTAATAACGACGCTATACTCTGCAATGTTGTTGGTCGCACGGCTGAGGCACACACCTCGTAAGGAGACAAGTTCGTTTGTAGGGGTGTAAATTGCCCATGCAGCGGAAGCAAGGTTTTGAGTACTACGACTAGTGCCATTAGCAAAGCCAATATAGGGTAGCGAATACTTCGACATCTGGAAATCAAACACAATGTCACATAAGGGTAGAGACCAGATAATGACAAAAGCAAGCTACAATAACACACAATAAGTATGATACAATAAAAAATACAAGTACTCGTTCATAGATGATTTTATGCATAGTACTTCTTCAAGTACAACCCATTCCTAGGTTCACTCAAAGGGATACCATCGTAATCTACTAACTCATAAGCTCATTTTTCTAAAACTCGTCTAACAATATAAGGTTCTCGCCAAATGGATTTGAATTTTCCAGCTCCTAGCATATCTCAATCTTGATCATAGAGGAGAATGAGATCTCCTTCAGAGAAAACGCGAGGCTTGACATGTTTGTCGTATTGGGCCTTGACACGTTTCTTCCGAGCTTCTATAACTAGGGTAGCATCGTGTCGAGTTTCATCTAATCACATAAGATATAATAGATGTTCTTCCTCAGCAGAAATGTTTGGTAGGAGTTCAACAACTAGTTTTAAAGAGGGTATCTCACATTCAATAGGGAGAATAGCTTCCAAAACATAGACTAACTAGAAAGGTGTAAACCCAGTAGAAGATTTGACAGATGTCTGGTAAGCCCACAATGCTGAAAACAACATTGTGTGCCAACTAGTTTTATGAATCCCTATCATTCGTCAGAGCATAGTTATGAGAACTTTGTTAATTGCTTCGACTTGGCCGTTGGCTTGTGGGTAATAGGGTGTTGAGTTATCATGGCGAAGACCCAACTTTTTAGTAAGTTAGGACATCATGAAGTTTTTGAAGTGGCTACCATGATCAATGATGATAGCTTGGGGAACACCAAAATGAGCTATGATGTAATTAAAAATGAATAATGCTGTGGTCTTTCCAGTGTTGTCAAATGTCTGCATCGCCTCGACCCATTTCGTAAAGTAATCGACGGCTACAAAGATGTAACCATGCCCCCCGACCGAGTGAGGGTGACATGTCATGAAATCGATGCCCCATTTCGCAAAGGGACCAAATGAGACCACAGGGTGAAGAGGAGTGGGATGTGACCGTATATTTTGATGATAGGTCTATCAAGCATGGCATTTCTGAACGATGATTATGCAGTCGTTAAACAAAGAAGGCCAAAAATACCCTGCTCATAAGATCTTCTGGGCAGTAGCATACCCAGACATATGACCACCATAGGCTCTAGAATGGTAGTCATTCAGAGCTTTCTCAGCTTCGTCGAACGTTAGAAAACATTGAAAAACAAAGTGAATCCCCTGACAATAAAGAGTATCCCCGAGGATAATATACCGACGAGCTTGATAGCATATGCGACGTCGGTCAGTACTAGACAAAGTTGGCCGGAAAGTCTGGGTTTGGAGATATATAATGATATCCTCATACCAAAGATCGTCAGTGTTGATAAGGAAAAGAGATTCATCGGGTAATGAATCCGTTGTTACGGTTTCCATTTTGGAATGGGGAAAAGCGCATATCAACTCAGAAAAAACTAAGGACGTCTTGGACTTGGCGCGTTCGAATTGCAAGTCAAACTCCTGGAGAGTCACAATCCATTTGGAGTATTTTCCCCTAGCAATTGATGGGTAAGAATGTGTTGCATAAGGTTGCAGTGAGAAATCACTATAGCTTTGCATGAGAGGATATAGTGTCGGAAGCGTTGGACGGCTTGGACAACAACCAAGGCCAGTTTTTTGACATGTAAATACTTGATTCCAGTAGGCGTTATACTTCGACTCAAGTAGTATATAACATGTTCGTCGTTAGCATCATCCTCTTGGACGAGAACCATACCAATGGTATAATCCAAGGCCGCAAGATAGAGGAAATAATCACGACTGTAATCAGGGGGAAAGAGAAGCGGAGCACGTGTTAGGGAAAATTTCAAAGCTTCGAAAGCATTGTTGGTGATGGTATCCCAGATGAAATCTGAATCCTTCTTTAATAGCCGCGTAAATCCACGAGTTATCTTAGCGTAATTTGGGATAAAACGATGAAGAAAGTTTGCTTTCCCCTGCAAACTTTGCAACTGGCGAAGTGTAGAAGGAGGAGGGAGATTAAGGATCGCCTCAATCTTTAAAGGATCCACCTAGATCCTTTGACGCGAAACGATAAAACCTAGAAGTCGGTCTGATTCCACGCAGAAAACACACTTATGAGGATTTAAACGTATACGGTAGAACTGACAGCAAACGAAAATGGCTCAGAGGTGGGTTGGGTGATCGACGCGGCGCATAGAGTGAGCGGGTAAATCATCCAAATATGGTTGAATGATGTGCTTGATATCATGGAAAGCATAATACATAGCGCATTGAAAAGTTGCGCCAATGTTATTGAGACCGAAAGGAAGTTTCCGATAGGCAAAAGTACCCCAAGGACAAATAAAAGCAGTTTTATGTTGATCCTCGGGAACAATGTTGATTTGATTATATCCAGAGAAACCATCCATGAGAGAGAAGATTTCACTTCTGGTACAGTGATCGACAATCTGATCGACGAAGGGGGTAGGAAAGTTGTCTTTGGGACAAGCTTTGTTGATATCCCTATAATCAACGCATACACGAATGATGCCTTGTTTCTTGTCAATCAGGACAAGATTGGAAACCCAGTCTATGAGAGCCACTGGATAAATAAATCCGACTTTAAGAAGTTTCTCGACTTCGAGCTTGATAGCAGCCACTTTACATGGGTGAACTGGACGAAGGAATTTCCGGACGGGTTTAGCGTTAGGGTATGTCTTTATCTCATGTATCACAATATCAGGGTCGATACCTGACATTTCTTCGTAGCTCCATGCGAAGATGTCATGAAACTCTTTGAAAAGGGACGTGTAGGTGATGACTTCGTTAGAAGAACACGAGCTCCGATATGGACATTTTCGACAATCCCAGGTTTGACGGATATGTCAAGGGGAATAGTGGGAAAGATATTGCTTAAGTTCCCTCCAGAAAACACATCGTGTGCAGACTCGGGAACGGTGGAAATGACAAAAACGGTCGACAGGGTCGAGATTCATTGATAGTTCTCAATGGTATGTTGCTCCAGAAAGAGGATGGAATGATGATGCCCATCGTCCCAAGGGTTTTCCTCCATGAAAGACATGATCATCTCGTCGGTGGGAAAAATGACATGAAAAGGATCGAGAGACAACTCATCAAGAGAGGGGGTAGAAGGTGTTGCCGATTGAATGGCCTGAATGGTGGATTCAACCGGACTTAACGACATTGTGTCACCGAAACGAATATGATCTCCAGGGTCAGGTACTATCCAGGGGTCATGAGACGCAGGAAGTTCATGAGGCAAGGTGGAGATCATGTTGATGGAAGCAACAGATGAGCGTGGAACATCGGGCGGTGGAATGGGGAAAGTACCCATTAACGAAGAGTCCTTGAGAAGGCCTACACCAACGTTCTCATAACCCAGTGGGGTTTTAGCGATAAACGGTACATTGCCAGTACGGGTATCGGAATTGAATAAGGATAGTTGGTCGATGGTGACAACCTTACCTTGATGTGGGAAACGTACCACATAGAAAAGGGTCGACACAACTGTGCACATGGAATCGATCCAGCTGTGGCTAAGCAGAAGATTGTAATCAAGGGGAGCGTCAAAGACTTCCACTTCAACTTGGACTGTCTTGCCTTCTAATGTGATGGACAATGAATGGACCATAGGGCTTAAAACTAGAGCCATTGAAGGATTTAAGAGTGTTCTGGGATTCATTCAAAGAAGGAGAGCCAATAGCTTTCCAACAAGCCAGAGACATAACACATGTCGAGGCACCCTCATTGATAACGGTTCGGAATTTTTTTTTGTCAGAGACAATCACTTGGATTTGGAACGCAAGTTGAGGGGGTAACCTTGGAATGTGATCTTCCAAGTCAAAGATTATTAAATTCGTATCCATCGGATCGATTCCACCGATAGATTTCAATAGTGCCTTCCGTTGTGCGGGACAACTTTGAAGGACTTCGAGGCCTGACATCGCAGAAGGTGCTTGGGCTAGATCTTCAACAATGCTGTAGTTCTGGGCCGCACAAGCATGAGGATTGAAAGCCGATTTTCAAATGACACCCTTTGGGGGGGGTCGGAGAACTGTGTCGAGGCTTGGTTGTTCGAGATGAAGAGGACCGTTGGTATGTGGAGTCGTAGGAGAGGGTTGTACCAAGGAAGGAGGTAGATCATCAACCTTCTCTTTAGAGGGAGAATAATCTTTGGCTCGAGAAGTGAGTGCAACATCACTCTGCTTTGAATCGCCAGTACACATCAAAACATATGATGTAGTAGAAGAGGAGGGTTGGTTGTGAATGACCAAATGAGCCTGTTGTTGAGATGGGAAGGGTTGGGACAAAACGACCGGAGCAGGTGGTTTTGGAGCTCCTTGAAGGAACTTTGTGACCTCGGCACGTCGTGGACAATCCTTGGTGTAGTGATCATCACCATAGATAAGACAAGGGTATTGAGGTTTGCGCTTATCCCGATCATCAATAGGGATAGTTTTGGTTTGTTCTGCTTGAGAATTATTTTTTCCCTCCTTATTCTTACCTCTCCCTTTTTTAGATTTGTTTTTACCGGCTGGGGTAGATTGGACTGCATTTACCTCAGAAGTCTTGCCGATGGGAGGGGCAGGAGACAAAGCATTTTGAACATTAGAAGAAGCAGGTTTGGGGTTTGCGCTTGAGGCAGAATGTGGTTGGGCCTGGAAAGTGCCAATCACACCGTCATCTACATGCGAGGTAGCTGGAGTAGTTGAAGTTGTGGAAGTGGAAGGACGAGGTAAGTCAGGTAGTAAATTGTAAAGGGTACTTGTTTGCGAGTAAAAGAGGTCAAGATATTGGGCACAACTTATAGCCTATTCTTTTTTGATAACGCCACCCATGGAAATGTCATGAACGATGTAATTCACAAACAATTTGGTGAACCATTCTGCTAGCAACTGATCAGGGAGTTTGAGTTTAATAAGATATCATCTTCGTCGCCACTCATGAATGTGATTGGATATATGAGTGGCCTTGTTCTGTTTGAAAGAAGTCAAAATCTCGGTCCCCGTGTCATAACGAATTGGTAACTGGTAGTGTGTGAGGAAAGCCATAGATAGGGTGTTGAAGTCAGAGAAGAAACCTCGTGGCAATTCTATATACCACTTCGCAACAGAACCTGTGAGGGTTCATTGAAAAATACGTAAATGAATAGAGTCATCCATCAATGAGTTGGATGAACACCATAGGTGAAAAGTCATAGCGTGATTGTTTGGGTCCTCTCTCGCTTTGCCATCAAATTTAGGAATGTCCGATGGTAGCTTGGCTGGGATAGCAGGCCATTGGGGAGAGTGATGAATTGGATCATTTAAAATCCTTGACAAATCCAGAAGATCCAAAGTGGCTATGAAGGGTAATTTTCGATTCACTTGCAGGTACTGGTGACTTTGGGGAGGAAGCCCTGTTGGAAAACCAGTAGGACCATAAGTAGTCTGCATATAATTTGAAGACCCAGGCAGATTCGTGGGTGGTTGGAGAGGATAGTAGCTCATAGGATTATACCCTGGAACATGGACTTGAGTTTGAGCATTCACCCCGCAAATGGGATTGAATGAACCTAGATATGGTTGGCCCACATTAGGGGGTATTACAGTCGCAGCTGGAAACTGCTGCCCCCCAGTTGATTGAGGAGGATGTTGTATCAACTGATTCCAATACTGGGCCAAGGATGGAGGTATGTTTTTCCCATAATGCGGGGTCGGTCCTCCCACCGAAGGTGGTGTTCCAATTGGGGGAAGTGTGCCAATTGGTGGTTGTGTTCCAATTGGGATTTTCATTCCAAAAGGAATTTGTCCGCTGAAAGGGGGTTGAGTCATACCACCTTGGTGAAATTGTCCACCGATGGGAATATGGTAATTTGGTGTGAATGACGGAATAGTACCACTAGGATAAAGACTGCCAATAGAAGACGAAGAAGGTCCTCCAAAAGGAAATTGAGGAAGTGTTAGAATAAAACCAGGAAGAGAGTGCCCAGAAGAAGAAGGACCACCAGGAGATCCAGATGGGGTTTGCATAGGAGTAGGAATGGAAGCATTCAACGCATGGTATCTAGGTGGTAATGTCAGAGTGACGTTAGGAGTTCGCGGTGTGTTGATGGGAGCAAGACTAACCGCAGCAAAACCGGTTGGAACACTCGTAGTATCTGTGAGATGGGCCATTTCGGCCGGGACAATAAAGCGATAGGCGGTAGTAAACAGTACTGTCTCTGGATTAGAGATTTTGGGAATCACAGGTGGGTTGATCTCGGAAATCACAGGTGAGCCTGGACCAAAAAGGTCCCGTCGAAAAACACCCGTAGACCAAAAAGATCTTGGCCTTCTATGCCTGGAAAGGGTCCAACTGGTGATCCAGAAGACGTAACAACTAAGTCTTCGGAAGAATTTAGTCGCATAAACGGTCGCTCAAAATCAGTGTGAAGTCGAAAGTCCTCTTGAGTATTTGTAATTCGGAAATGTTCTAGAGAGTCAGTTCGTTCCACTTGTGGCGTGGTAACAACTGTGACTTCACTTTGCCGAGGAGAGCCCTTAGATGTACTTGGAGGCAAGGGTTGAGAACCTTCCAGATGCTCTGGAGATAAACCCTGCACTCTACGTTAGCGACGTGGAGGAGCTATTATAAACAAGTGACAAATTTCACGAAGAAAATCTTATGGTCAACTTTGGTAAACAACACACGCTAGTAAACAAAATCTAAGAAGCAACACCAAGCAAACAAGACCTTCTAATTCTGAAGTCACTAGTTGGTGATGAAATCCAACGTCGCAACAATGAGATGAGAAGGGGCTGGGCTAGGGTGGAAAAGCTACGCTGACGACTTGCTTAACGGACTTACACCCTGGTGTAAGCTCCCACACATAATCATGGGTATGCCCTCCAAGGAGCCCGAGTGAGTTTGGTCAACGTCAATTCTAGGTACCGTGAAGACTTTCCCCTTCACAGTCACCTCATGTAAGAACCTAGAAACATAGGCCACTAAGGTTACCACCAACAACAATAAAGCCAGGGGGGACAGTCGACAATCCGATCCACACACAAGGGCATGGTATCTAACCCGAATTCAACTCAAAAGGATTCCACTCATCATTGTGGGTATACCTCCAAGTGATCCCCATAATACGTGCAATCTCTACACTGATATCAACAAAGTAGGGTGAGTAACTCTACCAATATCAATGCGATCTCGTGTTTAACCCTTGTGTGAGAAGGGCTTCCTAGGACAAGATGTTGTAAATGGAATTTAACACTCCTTAACACAAGATACTATGTGTGTTTTGTGCTTTGAAGAGTGTATCTCTCTTCCTACTCCAAAGTGCTAGCCTAGCTAAATGTTGGTGTAATAGAGCCCTAAAAAAGAGTTACTAGGTAAATTTTACAATTGCGCAGTGTTATTAAAAGCTGTTGTTTACTCAAAGGAAACAGAGATGAAACTTATGTTGTGTGACTCTGACCCAACGATGCATGGATGAGAATGAAAAATATATCGATTTTCGTTAAATGAATCCTATGTATGGGAGGGAGAGAGAATTTTTCTAGATCAAACTTTGAACTACAAGACACAATTTCCTTTAAAATGAAAATGCAACAAATCACGCATCAATAACAATTCTCTATTGTTTCTTTTTCAATAATTTCAACAATTGATTTTCAATGTTTTCGAAAACGAAAATGATTTTGAAAGAAAAACTTTTCTCACTTTTCAAAAAGGACCTACACCATAATGGTGAGAGTACAGAAAATAAAAAACCAATGAACAAGCGATGATAAAAACCCTGTTATCCACGATTTCTAGGGATAACTAGGAGATCATGTCTCGAGGCCCACAGGTCCTAGACATGGAGTACCAAGAGCAGGATTGACCTGAGCATGGCCCTGGAGGGCCCATCCTTCTTATTCTTCGCCAGATTTGTCCTGTCAGCATCAACAACATCCATCACCATCGGCTTGGACTTGCATCAGAGAAGACTCTTGCTCCATGAGGTAATTGGTCCAGGTATAATGGTATGTGTCATGTTTGATCATTATAACTTTCTGATATATGCATCATGTTCCTTACATTTCTGAAAACTACTTGGATCTTACACTAACCCACTTGACCATTGTTTGGGGGATTAACGGGGTGCGCTAGCAAGCTTGTATCCATGGGTTTTTGTTAGCCACCAGGGGGGATTTGAAAAGCCATCGTCCACTCCCACCATACTATCACTTTACATCTTATCTCACATACATCCATCCCATTCCCCTGGTCCAGGAATTAGGATGACCTATTTGAGGGGTTACACTTTGTCCTATGGGAAGAAGGGGCTAAAGGCCCAGGGGGTAAAAGAAGCTGGTAAATGATAAAATCCATAGGAAATAAAACCTAGAGATGCTTCGCCCAGGGATCCCCGAGAAGGCAATAAAAGGCCTCTCGATAAGAAACAAAAGGGACCCAAAGAAAAATAATAAAACAAGACCTAACCAAGAGGATGTGAGGTTTCATCATGAGTCGGCCCATTATGTTCATAGGTATCTAGCAGTATGACATTGCCATTATCTGGTCACCATGCCAGGGCAATGACCCTTGGTTGCATGGCCAAGGGAAAGGGGGTCTCATCACGAGCCAACCTTATCATTTCTGTGAAAATACTAGTGGGTAACACTGCCAACTCTGGTCACCATGCCAAGGCAGTGTCCTCTGGTCAGACCTTGAAGTAAAAAAGAAAGAAAAAGCAATAATAAGAAAAGAATAAAGGAAATAAAGGGGCTTGGAAAAAAGTGCATCCATGACGAGTACAACTCACCTCCTACAAAGGCACCCACGAACAATACCTACCCCTGGTATTCACTATGACTGGACATCCTTAGACCATATCACTTTATGTACATGGCTTGAATAATCTTTTGTGGAAACTTTCTTCTTCTTATGGATACTGGCCCAATAGGTCATTCTGTTTCTTTCTTCAACTTTGTATAGTAGATCAGTGTAATGTCTTTGAGCTATTAGATGGTTGCTAGGGGTGTCATGCATGTATTTGATAAATTTAATGATGAGATATGATTGACATTGCTATGATCCCGAAGACTAATGAGCCCATGGAGGGTGAAGTTTTTGATGTGCAGGACCATACCTGACGGACAGGTACCAGTGGATCGGTACAAATGGGGATATGATTAGCTTGGACCTCCATGGGGCTGAAGAGCCCATCAGATGGTTGCTGGGATGGTAGAGTCAAGACAACGTTATGATGAGCCTTTGCACAGGAAGAAAGAAGGATGTTCCACCCGGGACACTTTGGCTAAGCCTGGATTAGGGGGGATCACCCACTTCAGATGGAATGTTTGCCCCTTGATGGACAAGACGTCACCTAGGAGAGCTGGACGTTATCTTGAGCGTGTGGCAGTGTGTTGAGGTTATTGACACGTGTGGCAGCTTGGAGGATGCCCTATAAGGGATAACGTCTCACTTCTGGATGCTGGATATGCCCAAAAAGGGCCAACTTTTCCCTCAGAAGGGCTTGACGTCCCACCTTTTGCTCATTTTATGTCATTTATCTAGCAATTAATGTAAAAAAAGTGTAAATTTTGTAGTCAACCTTGTTGGTTGTTTTAATGACCTATTTTGTAATTAAAAGGTCATGGATTGGTATATATTGAGGACGTTTTTCCCTCATTTTGACATAACACAACTCACTCTCTTGTGAGAGACTATCTTTTAGCCTTTTGTTTGGTATTTTTGGTGTTTCAAGTGAGGCACAACTCTTCTTGGAGGATTTCTCTTGGCATATATGGTGTTTCTCTCAAGGAAGGTTTACAACTAGGGTTTGATTATGCTTTCTTCATGATATGTAAGTGAATTTCTCATGAAAAACTTCTTAAGTGAATGGTTGTAGGCTTAATTTCTTACATTTTCTATTATATTGCTGAAATCTTGAAACCCTAGGTAGCAAGCACACAAGTAGGTCATTGCTATATGTCCCCTTGATTGAGAAATTGTTTTAGCCATTGATGAAGGAAGATATAGCCTAGCCATTGCTACACTTTTCTCCCTTTTTTCTGAGCTAGCATTGAAGTTATAGGTTGAAAAGAGGAGATGTCCTAGGCCTAGTTGAATCTACACCTAGGGTTTTAACCTTCTAGGGTTTGAAAGCCTTGCCTCTGCAACACTTTCTCCCTTAAATCTATACTTTGAAGCTAGACATTTTTCCAAGTGTATTTAGACAAAGAGGAAGGAGCATGAGGCCTTGCTTAAGCAACACCGGAGTGAGCCTCCTTCCCTTAGGGTTTTGATTCTAGGGCCCTGCCATTGTAGCACCTTGGAACCCTACCTTCTAGTCTCTAAGTTTAAGTCCTCCCAAGGCCTTTTGACCTTACTTTGACTCCATTTACCCTAAGGAAATGGTATTTTCTCCGACGTTGAGCTTTAGGTGTACAAAATCATCTTTCAAACTTTAAATTTTTGAAACCCTAAATAACCCTAACGCTGCTAACCTAGGCTGACATCATACTTGACGCAGAAAGCCTTCTAACTAGCAAACAAGCAATTAAAAGTTGACGTCAAGCATTTACTGAGTAATTTGTTGATTGAAATATACTGTTGGCTTGGTCTTTTTTTATAGATATTGATGAATTGGTAATCTTGTATAGGTGATTTAGCAGAACATTGACCTTCTTCTTATCTATTATTTTTCTTATTAAATGAAATCAGATAGTTAAGAAGTACTAACCCTTTGAATTATAACTTGCAAATATACATATTGTGTTGTTATTGTCTTGTTCCGGGCAGGTGTTCTCAACAGGGACTTCACTTCTTTATTGGCTAATTAGCCGGATTATCTGATACTGGTGGTAACCTGAGAGGAGGGAGAACCTTAACTATTGACCTTATATTCTTTGCCTCTTCAAAACCCCAGGTTACCGGGGACGTCTCCCCTGGGTTAACCTCCCTAAACAGAAAGAACCTCCCCATTGAGGTGACATTGGGTGGGGAAGGTTCCTGTTACGCCAGTTTGTCCACTATCCTATAGCTTGTGACCTAAAATACAAACTGCACGATAACATTTTGGTGCCGTTGCCGGGGAACACTGAGTCAATCTTCCTCAATGACAAATCCTTTGGTAAGCCTTGCCTCAAGGACCTTTCTCTTACAATCTTACTTGACGACTCCACTAATATATCTTCCCTTATTCTTTTATAAATTCAGGAAAACTATCTGGCGACTCCACAAACCAAAAGGAGGTTCAATAATCCTCCTCTAGCTTTCAGAAGGAAGCCTCCCACAAATTCACCTGTTGTCAAGTCACTTTTTGGAAAGAGACTTCCTTTAAACATGTCTACTTCTCAGACCGGTACTACAAATCCAATCAACAATCAGAGACAATGGTCATCTACTTTGTTCAAGCCATTAGACATGTCAGCCATACCTAGCTACCCTAGGAAAATGCCACCCAAATATGAGAAGTGGTTGCCTAAGTTTACCGTCACCGATGCTACTAGTGTCGAAGAGCATATGAGTAACTTCTTGACATTTTTTTAGCTTCACCCCATTAGTGATGATGCTAAGGACTTGGTCATGAAGTTATTCTCTGCTACCCTTTATGATGCTGCAAGAGATTGGTATCTTGGCCTGCCTGATGGGAGCATCAAAACCATGGATAGACTTGAGAAAATCTTCCTCAGAAGGTGGAGTATCAAGGAATACCCGAACATGCTTCTCACCCGACTAAATAGCCTTTCCAGACGTGAGAATGAATCCATCCAGGAATTTCATACCAGGTTTGAGGCATTACTCCAACGAATTCCCCCAAGCCACCATCCGAAAGATGATTATCTTGTTCACATTTATACTAGATCTTTCAGTGGCCAATTAGGGTATCTTCTTAGAGACAAAGACCCTCAGTCCATTCAAGAAGCCCAGGAACTTGCAACCAAGATTGAAGGAAATCTCCTTTCATCCAAGATTGATCCCTTTGCCAACCCTAGGGGGAAAATAGACACCGAGCAGAAAGTGGTACACAATGCTGAGCCTACTTTGGATCTCTGCACCAGTATCAATAAGCTACAAGCTTCAGTGGATAGCATCATGAAGAATCAAGAAGAAATGATGAACCGTATTGTCAAACTTGAAAAGTCCCAAACCCAGGCACCTAGACCTCCATTCAAAGGGCCATTCCAGAAAGGGAACCAATCTTACAAACCAAAAAATGAAAATGAAGTCCCTAATACTCTGGCCCCTACAAATGTAGTTGTTTAAAATCCTTGGTGTCTGGAATGCAGTGAAGCACATTGGGAGAATGAGTGTCCTTATAACGCCAGCCAACAACAAGTCAACAATCTTGACTGCTTTTCGGGTTTCCCTCAGATAAACATCACTGATATAGAACATCAACAAGCCCTAATTGAAGCAACTAGAGTAGCAAGACTGGAGATAATTAACAACTTGGACCAAGAATCATGAGAAAAGATTAAAAAAAAGAAGTCCAAGTATACCGCAGAAAGAACCCAAAGCAACCTGCAACTGATCAGCTAAAAACTCCTGAGGTTCTTCCTCCCAAGATGTCCAAAGCTGATAATATTACCCTTGATTTTGACTTTGAAGGAGCTTTGTCGAAGATGCATGTGAATGTTCCCTTAAAAGAAGCAATTAAGATCCCTTCTATTAAAGAACGCTTCAATACCTTCTTTTCGGGAATGGCTGAGCCTATGGACCCCCCGATTATGCTGCAAGCTGACCATTTCAGGATCTAGTATGGTGAAAACCCACCTTTTTTTCATGACTCTTATGATGAACAACAAATACCTCAACAATTGCATGCTGGATACAGGTGCTGGTGTGTTGGAAACCAATTCATTTTTTTCTATTATCCTATAAGCTGCCTACACCTATGTCTTGCGAACGTCAAGTTTTTTGTCGCATTTTTCAAACAGACGATATTTTCATTTCTTGCGACACTTGCAAATTGGTCTCCATTTAGTTTTCACAACTGTAAGCGTGAAAACTTCTCCTTTCATGGTCACATTTCTATTTCTATTTGAATTGTCATGATCTTGTTATTAATATTTTCTATGACACTTACCTTTGGTTTATCGTTATATGGCAGAAAAGACTTTTAAAACTATGCTCATTGGATATTCTTATATTGATTGCATAACTTGATTTTATTAAACTTATGAGGCATTGAGCATGTGGGTTTATACTTGATTCTATGAATTGCATAAGGGTCATGACTTATTTTTGTTTTTATATATAATGTGATCCTTATGATAATCTTTTTATGGCTCTTGGCTTGTAAAGTTTATAAATATCGATTGGCACAATGTTTTAAAACTTTTGATTAAACGTTTATACAATGGTGCATGGTGAACATTTGGGGTTGATTTTACATTGAATGACATTGGTTTGAAAAAATATGGTAATGGCGCGTTGGCATATCACTCACTGTTTGATTCTTTGATTGGCAAACGATTGGTTTTTGAGCTATGCTATGATTTTTTGAACAGAGGTTGAATTCGCCGGTTGTACTTTACCATAACTATTGTGCATGGCGGTGAATAACTCCACCACCCTCGCATGCACACATTAATTCTCTCCCCTTTGATCGTTCATTGCTGTTAAACCAAATGACTCTGCTCCTGTGCGTTGGTGAATTCAAACCAAACCCTTACCATGTGCTCACACCATGGCTCCAGTCGTAAGGGATGAACCCAATGGGAGCCAGGATTTGTTGATGTTCGACAGTGCCCGCAGTGACCTTGAGGAAAATGGGTGGCTTCCATTTATACAAAAATTCGAGGGTTTTAACCTCTGCGTAGCTCGACAATTTGCTTTGACCTTTGATGGATGTCGAGCCAAGGTCGGTGATATTCAATTGGAAATTGACGAGCAGTTTATTAGTCTTGCTACAGGTTTGCCTGCCACTGGACAACGATGGTCCAAGAATTGCAAAGTAGAGGAGGTCCCTTGGACACTGCTCTTCCAGTCATGTAAAGTTATCTCCTGTGATAAAGGTTTTCCCGTGACCATGCTTAAACAACATTGGCATGATTTATTGATGATAATAAAACAGTTTATCACCTGTGAAGGTTGGTACGGGTTTGTTTTCTTACACCACCTTCGTTTGCTTATGGTCTTTATGGGTTATCAGCTTAATATGCCTTATTATTTGCATAGAAGCATGTTTAAAATGTCAAAGAAGTACAAAAGGAACCAGGCTGATAGTAGTCTTTTTCATTATGGGCTGGTTAAGATTATTGTGGTCTATCATTTGAGTCTACACGGTGATTGTTGGAGCAATTTCATTGCTTGGAATGATTTTGAAGATTCGAATCCTCCACAGGTCAACAAACATGTGGTGAGTGATGTTATGTCTGTACCCTCAGTACCATACAACATTCTGCTACCTAAACCCTTTCCCGACTCACCTATCGACCTACCCCACTCCGTGACTAAGGATGTCGAGACTGTTAAGTCTATGGGAAAAAAGCCCAAGACAAAACCCACTGTAAATGCCAAAGGAAAAAAGAATGCCCATTTAATTTCGTGAATGGCAAGAAATAAGCCAAAACCTCCTGTCGATCCAAACCCTATCGTGTTGAGTGAGGACTCCGATTCTGAAGTGGAGCGTTTATTGGCTAGCGAATACCCCTATTCGCAAGGTCTGTGTGCCGAACCCTCGTATGACTTTGTGACAAACCTACCCCCTTGCCTACAAAACGATCCTAACTACCCAGGCATTAAGCTGCGTTGTGAAACCCCCGGTCATTTAGCCAAACCCTCTCCTTCTCTGTCTAAACCTACAGTGCCACCCTGTGATCAATGCAGCTCATGGTTAGAGAGGTATTACCTTGATGTTCCGATCCTACAGTCGAGAATTCACTCTTTGGAGGAACAGGTTGCATTGCTTACCAATCAAAAGGATAAGCTACAAGCCACTGATAAAAAACAAAGGACGACATGATCCATCTTGTTTAAAAATGTGGAATCAACTACAGCGGTCGTGAATTCTAAGTTGGCATAATTTGAGCAGCCTCACACATGTATGTTTGATATCACTTGTTTATATAACGAATTCGAATTTGATTTTGAATAGCTTTGTTTCTAGCATTGATTGTCTCTATCGCACTGTATGCATTCTATACATAGCTTTGCTTTGATTAATGAAAGTTTGTTTTCTCAGTTTAGCTTCGATTGGATTTTCATCGATTTGAATGATCCTGGTGTGGATTTGATTGCTTTGGTTTAGCTAAAATGAATGCTCTGCTGTCAATTGAAGTCGTTTGTATCTATTCTAGACAGAAGCTGTTTCTCATATTTCAATTCTGAACACAATCACATTTCGATTCGATTTGGTTATAAGGTATACGATATGATTGGCAACAGTTTTGATATGGTTAATTGTTACGGTTTTATGTCCCATATGACTTTGACCAACAGGAATACAATTCGGATTATTTTCAATATGAATCTATTAATCGTGAATAGATTCAATTCATAACAGTTATACCCAGCTGGTTAATACTCATTGGTTTACTGTTAGTTCCACCATGTTATCGGTTGGATTCGTAATGGCAATGGATACTCTGTTTGAATTCGATTCATAGAACGAGATTGATTATATCCAGATTCACGATTTATTTCTATAATTAAACTCAGTCGTGATTTGTTTCGATTATTTGCCCAGTTTGCAATTATAACTTCTGTTGATTCTATTAAGATTGCGATCACAATTAATCGATCCTGTCTATTGACTGTGCAAGGATCAATCACAAATTTGGTTGGGTTGATGCTGTTACGCATGATTTCGTTTACACATAATCGAAATAGACTTTCCATCTGTGTGTTTGATTAAACGATCTTAATCTTTTTTTATATCATTATAGCTACAACGAGTGGAAAATGGTTGTGTTGGATTAGATACTTATCACATACGATATGATCTACTATCGATTCCAATTGGATATGAAATAGTCTTGTTATTGTTCAACCCGATTTTATGGTGACAGTAAAACAGAGTATTCTTACCCCTGTTTTCGATTGAATTATTTTTTATTATGATTAATGTTGAAAGATAAAATCATTTGAATCTTGAGTGATTCATTTTAAATGATCATTGGAAGAAAATTGGTTTTAATTGTTTTAAAAGATTTGATTTGATTTCGATTCTGATCCTGTATGTTATTTTAGATTAGCTACAGAATCAGATGATTCTGTAGCTAAGTCTATAGTATTAGATTTTTATTGTTTTGCTAATAAAATATCTTTCTAACTTGTTATTTTTGGTCTATTGTAGATGAATTCGAAATTGCAGTGGATTTGATGAGCAATTAGAGGATACTTGAAATATTTTACTTGCATTTTAGTTTCCTAGTTTAGTTGATTTTGGGGATATTTTCCCAAATTATGTAAAACAGTTTGATATTATCCACAGGGAGGTTTTACCCTATGGAGAGACTTATAAATACTTATCATTTTTTTAATAAGATCATCCTCATTCATGGGAGAACAAGGATATGGAGTTTTAATACAGACTGAGACAGAATTTGATATTCTGCTATAGCTTTAGCTTTTCATAATATCAATATTTTGTTTTATGTTTATGTGTATCTATTTGCATCTGGTTAGTGACTACTTTAGCTATGTTAATCATTCGCAAATGATATAATTTAATCATTGTAATCCATATCTGATTTCTTCCAAGCATTTAAAAAACATAGCAATTGCTTAGTTCAGTTTGTGAATGACATATTTCTCTTCTTCACAAGTTGAATTATTAAGTATAAGTTTTTTCATAACAGGTTTCCCTTATTGCAGAGATTTATAAATCTTATAATTGTTATGATTTTTTTTATGTCTTGTTTGTCCTGTAAACAACTCAAAGAGCATTGCAGCTAATCGTTTACGAGAAGCTTTTGGATCAATTCGGTGTGAGTTTCCTTCCTCCGACCAACTTCGAAGTTATCATACACAGGACAAATTGGGAGCGTTTCCAGGTTAGTTAGTCACTTGTTTGTTTACTGTTTTTATTAGTAGTTTAGTTTAGATATAAGTTTAGTTAGATTTATAAGTAGAATTAGTATATTAGATTGTTTAATTTCAATAAATATATTAGATCATTTAATTTCAGTAAGTTTTATTCCTTGTTCATAAAATCATAAAATCAAAAATATATATCTAGCTGTCTTAGGGCAGAAAAAAAATGATTTTTATAGGTTTTATTCAAATCTGCAAGTTGTAGATATTGTATATTTGTGAATAAGTTGTAATGCAGTTAGTAATTAGATGGTTAATTATTAGAGTTAGTATAATAGTAATTAGTAGTTTGTATATAGAATAGTTAGAGTAGTTCATATTTAGTTTTAGTTTAATTTATTTAATAGTTTGTTTTAATTAGATTAGTGTATTAGTTTGTTAGTTAGTTTAGTTTCTTGTATTTAGTTTTAGTTAGTTTGTTTTAGTTAGTATTAGTTTGTTATATTTGTTTTAGATAGATTAGTTAGTTTAGATTAGTTTTCTTTTTGGTTTTCTTAGGACCTTAGAGCGGCCAACGGAGCCGTTAAACCCATTAGGGTGGTTCATTCCAAACGACTTGGGTTATTAGACAACCCCGAACTGGTTCCACTCTCTCAGTTGACGGACGAACGATTTCACCCGTCAACATGGTGCAAACATGATATCTCTTAAATTCATGCAGCAGATGGGCCTAAAGGTAAACAGGCCTTACAGAAATGTGTGTGGATTTGAATCCAAAGCAATACCCACACATGGTGTTGTTGAAAATGTCGAAGTGCAGTTGAAAGAATTCCCCGAGAAGACCATTCACATAGACATTATAGTTTTTGATGTCCCAGATGTATGGGGAATGTTGTTGTATAGGAAGTTTGGTGCGATGATAGGCGGGTCCCTTGATATGGATCTCACCTTTTTGCGGTTTCCTTTGAAAGATGGAACAACTAGACGCTTACTCAATGTGCCGATAACTAGAAACCATGTACAAGATGTCATTCCTTCTGTAAATGAAGCGCAAAAAGATGTGATACAAACTCTTCAAGAATATTCTCCAAAAGATATGCCATTTGCTACAGAAGAAGACTTTGACCATATTGAGTGGCCCAAGAAAGAGGAATATCAACAACTCCTAGATCAGTTTAAGAAAAAAGAGGTAGGGATGGTGAAGATACTAAAAAGACAAAAGGATGAAGAAACTGTGTAGATCCATCCATCCCAACAGGAAGTCTTTACACCAGAAGCCCACCCACCTCCCTCGGTACAGTACACCAGGGTTGTTCAAGGAACAACCAAACACAAATTCCGAAAATACAAGGAGGGGGAGTTGGTATGGATGTGGGATACTCAGAAAGGAGAGCCTACTAATGTAAAGGGAAGTACATAATCATGGTTCAGACCTTTCAAGGTCAGAATGGAATCAGTGGATAACTCGTACTACTTGTCCACCTTGGAAGGAAGAAGGCGCCCATTACCCATCAACGGACGCCTCCTCAAACCCCACCAAGGTGGTGGGACATGACTGTACAGGTAAGAATGAATAGGTGGGAATTTTCCGTGTATTATACCATCTGCATTTCATGTTTGTTTCCTCATATGCATTTGATTGTTTTACTTCATATGTATACATGTTATATTTTGCGGGGTGGCAATACCACCCCACCTTTGTTGCTAATGTTTCTTTTCAAGTGTGAGTGGGTTTGCAGGTTTATGCCAAATATGTTGAGGTTCTCATGAACCCTACGGTGAGCACATGTCCCCGAGTTGGAGCCAGATGTTATCCCTGATTTCTAGGGATAACTAGGAGATCATGTCATGAGGCCCACAGGTCCTAGACATGGAGTACTGAGAGCCAGATTGACCTGAGCATGGCCTTGGAGGGCCCATCCTTCTTCTTCTTTTCCAGATTTGTTCTGTCAGTAGTAGCATCATCCATCACCATCGGCTTGGACTTGCATCAGAGAAGATTCTTGCTCCATGAGGTAATTGGTCCAGGTATCATGGTATGTGTCATGTTTGATCATTATAACTTTCTTATATATGCATCAGGTTCCTTACATTTCTGACAACTGCTTGGATCTTACACTAACCCACTTGACCATTGTTTGGGGGATTAATGGGGTACCCTAGAAAGCTTGTATCCATGGGTTTTTGTTAGCCACCAGGGGGGATTTGAAAAGCCATCGTCCGCTCCCACCATACTATCACTTTACATCTTAGCTCCCATACATCCATTCCATTCCCCTGTTCTGGGCATTAGGATGACCTATTTGAGGGGTTACACTTTTTCCTGTGGGAAGAAGGGGCTAAAGGCCCAGGGGGTGAAAGAAACTGGTAAAAGATAAAAGCCATAGGAAATAAAACCTAGAGATGCTTCTCCCAGGGATCCCCGAGAAGGCAATAAAAGGCCTCTCGATAAGAAACAAAAGGGACCCGAAGAAAAATAATAAAACAAGACCTAACCAAGAGGATGGGAGGTCTCATCATGAGCTGGCCCATTATGTTCATAGGTATTTAGCAGTATGACATTTCCATTATCTAGTCACCACGCCAAGGCAATGACCCTTGGTTGCATGGCCAAGGGAAAGGGGGTCTCATCACGAGCCAACATTATCATTTCTGCGAAAATACTAGTGGGTAACACTGTCAGCTCTGGTCACCACGCCAAGGCAGTGTCCTCTGGTCAGACCTTGAAGTAAAAAAGAAAGAAAAAGAAATAATAAGAAAAGAATAAAGACAATAAAGGGGCTTGGAAAAAGGTGCATCCATGACGGGTACAAATCACCTCCTACAAAGTCACCCACGGACAATACCTACCCCTGGTCTTCACTATGACTGGACATCCTTAGACCATATCACTTTATGTACATGGCTTGAATAATCTTATGTGGAAAAATTCTTCTTCCTATGGATACTGGCCCAATAGGTTATTTTGTTTCTTTCTTCATCTTTGTATAGTAGATCAATGTAATGTATTTGAGCTATTAGATGGTTGCTAGGGGTTTCATGCATGTATTTCATAAATTTAATGATGAGATATGATTGGCATTGCTATGATCCTGAGGACTAATGAGCCCATGGAGAGCAAAGTTTTTTATGTACAGGATCATATCTAACAGACATGTACCAGTGGACTGGTACACATGGGGATATGATTAGCTTAGACCTCCATGGGGCTGAAGAGCCCATCAGATGGTTGCTGGGATGGCAGAGACAGAACAACGTTATGATGAGCCTTTGCACAGGAAGAAAGAAGGACGTTCCACCCATGACACTTTGGCTAAGCCCAGACTAGGGGGGATCACCCACTTCAGATGGAACGTTTGCCCCTTGATGGACAAGACATCACCTAGGAGAGATGGACATTATATTGAGCGTGTGGTAGTGTGTTGAGGTTATTGGCACATGTGGAAGCTTGGAGGATGCCCTAGAAAGGCTAACGTCTCACTTCTGGATGCTGGATATGCCCAAAAAGGGCCAACGTCTCCCTCAGAAGGGCTTGACGTCCCACCTTTTGCTCATTTTATGTCATTTATCTAGCAATTAATGTAAAAAAAGTGTAAATTTTTTAGTCAACCTTGTCGACTGTTTTAATGACCTATTTTGTAATTAAAAGGTCATGGATTGGTATATATTGAGGACGTTTTCCCCTCATTTTGACATAACACAACTCACTCTCTTGTGAGAGACTATCTTTTAGCCTTTTGTTTGGTATTTTTGGTGTTTCAAGTGCGGCACAACTCTTCTTGGAGGATTTCTCTTGGCATATATGGTGTTTCTCTCAAGGAAGGTTTACAACTAGGGTTTGATTATGCTTTCTTCATGATATGTAAGTGAATTTCTCATGTAAAACTTCTTAAGTGAATGGTTGTAGGCTTAATTTCTTACATTTGCTATTATATTGCTGAAATATTGAAACCCTAGGTAGCAAGCACACAAGTAGGTCATTGCTATATGCCCCCTTGATTGAGAAATTGTTTTAGCCATTGATGAAGGAAGATATAGCCTAGCCGTTGTTACACTTTTCTCCCTTTTTCTGAGCTAGCATTGAAGTTATAGGTTGAAAAGAGGAGACGTCCTAGGCCTAGTTGAATCTACACCTAGGGTTTTAACCTTCTAGGGTTTGAAAGCCTTGCCTCTGCAACACTTTCTCCCTTAAATCTGTACTTTGAAGCTAGCCATTTTGCCAAGTTTATTTAGAGAAAGAGGAAGGAGCATGAGGCCTTGCTTAAGCAACACTGGAGTGAGCCTCCTTCCCTTAGGGTTTTGATTCTTGGGCCCTGCCATTGCAGCACCTTGGAACCATACCTTCTAATCTCTAAGTTTAAGTCCTCCCGAGACCTTTTGCCCTTAATTTGACTCCATTTACCCTAAGGCACTGGTATTTTCTCCAACTCCAGTTTGTCCACTATCCTATAGCTTGTGACCTAAAATACAAATTGCGTGATAACAAACCCAAACCACTCTTTCAATGAAAAAAAAAAGAAGAAGCATACCAATCTCGTCTTTTCAATTGCATCAGAAAAATGATCTTTCAAACAATGGGCAAATGATAAAGACAAAGAAACTCAACTTTCAACCAATCGTCGGTCCTTAACCAAACAAGCGCACTCAGTTTCCGAAATCAGAGAGTATAACTATGCCAAGAAAAGTCAAGAAACGAAATTCAAGACATAAGTGACAAGAAGAGCCTTTGAAATCCTAAGACTGTTCATGCATGAAAACGAAGACAAGAAAACATCAATCAATGGTCCAAGAAACTCTTTTGAGACATCTAAACTGATTTGGGCAATTCAAGATGCCAAAACTCAAATCCAAAAGTTTGAAAAAATTAGTTTGCAGGTTGGCAATATTACACAGTGCGAGAATTAGTGATTATTGTAGGTGAGCTTTGAGCAGAGTGTGAGAACCTCACACTGAACCTAAAGGCAGGGTGCGAACTCTACAAATTCTCGTAGGCTACTGTGGAGTGCAGTGCGAGAATGTCTGAAACTAGTCAAATTTTTGGAAAATGACACAAAATTTGAAGAGGCCTCCTGACCCAGAGGGTCTATCAGAGTATCCTAAAGACTCATAGATTGATATGAATGGAGAAGGGTAAGGCAAGAACAAATGGCCAAGGAAAAATACAAAAAACCACAAGAAAACGGGTTATGCTCCCTAGTGGAGTCGCCAATTTTGTTATCGGACTAATCAGTAGGTGCGGACACTAGTAGATCTCTCTAGATCCACCTGGATCTAGAAAAAAATAGGACAGGACATGACTCTTTCCCTAAGTTTTGACCATTTAATTAGCTAGTAGGAAGGAACAAGTAACATACCTTTATATCGCTTCCTAGGGTCTCTGTTTCTCCCGCTTCATTCCAGTGCTCTCGTGAGGTTAAGACCAAGACAACACAAACCAAACAAAGCGAAGATAGCAAAATATATTCAACTGTCAACTTATGTGTATGATCAAGGAATTACACAATAAAGTGAGAATAGCTTTATGGGAAAGGGACATGCCACTGTATCATATTGATTGAAAGTAAAGATTACAACCTGATTGCCTTGATGTTGCAAGCTTCCTTTTGATGGCTCTTGGCTCCAACACACACACTTGCTCAATCCTTGTATGAAGAAGATCAAATCCTCTTGATAGACTTGCTAGAGTCTCCAAGCTCCTGTTCAAGCTAAGTCCTTCACACAATTCTTTCACCAATTCTCCAATGAATCTTGCTTAACCTTTTCCATGAGAATTCCATCAATATATAGGAGATAATGAGATGGTTACTTAGATAAGAATGATCCCACAATATTAGGGAATCCAGTACAAGGATAACCATTCGAATGCCAACCCATTCTTCTAGAAGATTCCCTTCTAGAAACATCAAAAATTCATCTTTTTCCATGCTTTAGAGAAGGTTCGCACCCTAGCTATGTTACACAGTGCGAGAAGTTCACACCCCAACTTAAGGCAGCCTGCGAGAATAGGTCATTCTCGCACCCTAGGATACTAGCAGCCTGCGTACTCTCTTCAAAAATGAGTTTTTTGGGAAGAGATGAACATAACTTTTCTCAGGAGAAAGTTCTTATGACGAGCCTGAATACACCAACATCAATACATCATCATGATGACCAAAATCATGGGTAACAATATGTCTCTCTCTAGTCATGTGCCATATAGGTATGTGTAATCATGAACAAGTATAATATCCCTCACATGATATTAGGCATCAACCCCTTTCTGATATTCAATTTCTCAATGCATCAATAAATACAAGATCTCAACCATGTACCATAAAAACTCTTAGCCATATGCCAAGAAATACAAGATGTGCCTCAACAAGAAGTATCTATGATAAATATACCAACATTGTATTTCTGTAGATCTAACTTATACAAAAGATCCCAGGTAGCCACTAGTCTCTGTAGGGAGAACCCTCAAATATCCATTTCCATTCCTCATGCATACATCAAAATACAACTATTCATAGAAATAAGACATACCTTTTGAACCAAGGGATGAATCTGATGTATCTGAGCATTCTAGACCTTACTGTGAGCCTAATCTTAGAATCTAGAACATCTGCACCTTCATCTTCTCAAGTTTCATGGCTTTATCAACATGTACTCACCCTATACATAGTCAGCCCACGTACATACTCACCCTATACACAACCAACCCATATATACCTTCAATGTATACGCACCCTATACACAGATAGCCTGCGTATGCCTCAAAAAATAGGGTTTTCCATGAATCTAAGAATTTCGCCGTCAACCCTTCGTGCTAGCTCAGAAGTTTTCCACTTCAGATGTATCCACAAGTATTTACAAGAAGATTTACACAAGAAAATAGATATACAATATGTACAAGTGTGTTCTTAATGAGTGAGCTTTGCCTCTTATTTATATCTTCATGTAGCATTACACTTTCTTTATTTTAGGGCTTCTTCATTTAAAATAAATTCTTTTGCAAAGCACTTTGACTCTTGGGGGCTTCTATAAGACTCATGAGGGGTTCTCCAACTTCATATGGTCATAACTCTCTAACCATGAGGAGTTATGTGACGTTCCACATACCACCAGAAATAGCATGACAAGGACTATCCATCTAGGATATTTTCCCTGACAAATTCACTGTCCTTCAACTCATTATTCCAGAATTAAGCATGGGTTCTCTTACTCTGCAAAGTGTCTTTTCATGAGGGATTTCACCATAAGGGGACCACTTTGGAGTTCATCCATATTTACTTCTTATCAACCATGATGAGACAATAATGAGTCATCTTTACATAAAACAATCTAGGGTCCATTACCCAAACTTTTGTGCTGTGGGGCTTTCTTCAAGGGTTGATATCAATGACAACCAACCTTAATAAAAAATATCCCCCTTTGGCATTGATGGAAACACTCTGATGCAATACTGAAATCATATCACTGATGGTCCCCCTAGAACCATGCCTCTTTCCTCTGCATATGATTAATCTGCTCCCCCTGGAACCATGCCTTTGTCCTCTGTATCTGATAAATATGCTCCCCCTGGAACCATGCCTCTGTCCTCTACATCTAATAAATTTTCTCCCCCTAGAACCATGCCTCTGTTCTCTACATCTGATAAATCTCTCCCCCTTTGTCATCAATGGAAAATGTATCTTTCCATCTAGGGCTTCTCCCCCTGACTAAACTATCCTCTTATGGTACTTCCTCATGTAAATCTAAAACATATAAGATAAGCATTCAAAAAACATTGAAAAAACATTCATTTTGGAGTAGAAATAACTCCAAGTCTTTGGCGAAGATATTCAAAGGCTTCCTATGGAAGTCTTTTTGTAAAGATATCTGCCACTTGTTCTTTTTTGCCCACATACTCAACTCTGATATTCTTTTATGCAACCTGCTCTCGTAGAAATTGATACTTGATTGGAATGTGCTTCATCTTGGAGTGCATCATTGGGTTTTTCGAGATACTGATGGTGCTTGTATTATCACAATAGATTGGAATGGGCTCATCATACTCAACTTGTATATCTGTTAGATTTTGTTTCATCCAAAGAACTTGTGTACAACATGATGCTGCTGCAATATACTCTCCCTTAGCTGTAGATAAAGATATTGATGCTTGTTTCTTTCTTATCCATTTTACTAAACACTCACCCAAGTAGAACGCTGCTCCACTGGTGCTTCGTTGGTCATCAATACAACCTACCCAATATGTATGTGTGTAGGCAATAAGTGATAGATCCTTTCCTTTTGGATACCATAATCCAAACTCTTCTGTTCCTTTGAGATATCTGAAAATCCTCTTCACTGCTAATACATGTGATTCCTTTGGTGCTGCTTGAAATTGTGCCACCTGTCCAACTTCCTACATTACATCTGGTCTAGATGCTGTCACATATAGTAGGATGCCAATCATTAACCTGTATTGCCTCTGATCTATAGACTTCGAATCATAATCTTTTCTCAACTTACAATTGGTTTGCATGGGAGTGATAAGTGGTTTGCAATATTCCATTCCAAACCTCTTTAGCATTTCTCTGATATAATTGGTTTGAGAAATAAAAATTCCTTGGTTTCTTTGACGTATCTGAAGTTCCAGAAAGAAGGATAGCTCTCCAAGTAATGAAATTTCAAATTCATTCTGCATATCTTTTGCAAATTTCTGGATTAACCTGTCATCATCACTACCAAAAATAATATCATCAACATAAACTTCAATTAATAAAATATTACCTTGACTTACCTTGATGTAGAGATTGTTGTTGACACTTCCTATTTTGAACCCTACCTGCTACAGATACTTATCCAGTCTGGAGTACCATGCTCTAGGAGCCTGCTTTAGACCATACAAGTCCTTCTTTAATTTACACAAATAGTGTGTGTTCTCTGACAACTGAAATCCTTCTGGTTGTTCAATGTAGACTTCTTCTTCAAGTTCCCCATTCAAAAAAGATGATTTTACGTCCATCTGATATACTTTAACATTTTTGGAGAATGCATAAGCTAAAAGCAAACAGATTGCTTCAATTCTGTCAAATGGGGAAAATGTCTCTTCAAAGTCGATTCCTTCAATCCGTGCATATCCTTTACATACCAATCTAGCTTTGTTCCTTGTAACTTGTCCATATTCATTCAATTTATTCCTGAAAACCCATTTTGCGCCGATCACATTCTTAGTCTTTGGTCTTGGAACCAATTCCCAAGTGTCATTTTTCTCTATTTGATCCAATTCTTCATCCATGGACTTATTCCAAAATTCATCCTTGCTGGCTTCTTCAAAACAGTTTGGTTCAATTGTAGATAAGAGTGCTAGGTGTGTTTATTTTGTTGAGCAAATTTTTCTTCTAGTCTCAACTCCTGCATCTTTGTTTCCAATAATCTGATCTGAAGGATGATTCTTTTGTACTCGTTTGTTAGGTGTCTTTGGAGATACTTGCTAAACTTTCTCTTCTGTTTCTGTCAGATTCTCTTCATTTTCCTCTTCTACTTCATCTTCTGATTCTTCTTTGAAAAGTTGTTCCATTGATTTGTTTTCTTCTTCCTTTGATTCTGGTTTGCCTATTTCATCAATTGTTACATTGATGCTTTCCACAAATTTGTTTAATCTTAGATTGTAATACCTGTATGCTTTCCTTGTACTTGAGTAACCAACAAGTATTCCTTTGTCCACACAAGAGTCAAACTTTCCCATTCTGTCATCTTCTCTTTTGATGTAGCATTTGCTTCCAAAAACTCTGAAGTGCTTCACATTTGATGGTCTTCGTTTCCATAGCTCGTAGGGAGTTTTATCAGTCTTGTTTCTTAGCATTACTCTATTTTGAATTTGAACTTATATATGCACTTCTTGTGTCCAAAATATATTTGTCAATTTGGAATCCATTATCATTGTTCGAGCCATTTCCTATTCTATCCTGTTCTTTCTTTCAACAACTCCATTCTGTTGAGTTGTCCTAGCAACGAAGAATTACCTTTTTATTCCATGACTGCTGCAATAGTCCATAAATTCATTGGAAGTGAACTCTCCTCCATTATCAGATCTCAAGCATTTGATTCTTGAATCCATCTCATTTTCAACCATTTCCTTGTAGATCTTGAAGTTTTCAAAAGCTTCTGACTTGTTCTTGAGAAAGAAAATTGCAGTCATTCTTGTATAATCATCAACTAATAACATAAAGTATCTCTCACCTTTTAATCCCTTTGTTGTAGTTGGTCCAACTAGATCAATATGCACAATTTCAAGTGGTCTTATTGTTGAATATTTCTTTTATTTGAACCTGGTCTTTGTTTGTTTTCCTTGTTGACAATGCTCGCATAAAGTGTTGGTTGGTTTCGTGATCCGGGGCATTTCTCTGACTGCTTCTCTTTTGCTGACTTTGACAAGGTTATCAAAATGCATGTGACCCATTTTTTAGTTTCATAGCCAACTTTCATCTTCCTTTTCTAGACAACACTTTTCATTTCCAATTTCACTTAACACATATATGTTGTTTGAAGTTCTTGCAGCTGTATCGACCAATTTTCCTGAACCTTCTTTTATTATCTCACACTTTTGTGAATTGAAAGTAACTTTATGACCTTGGTCACACATTTGACTCACACTTAGAAGATTATGTTTCATATCTTCTACCAATAGAATGTTTTGTGCCTTTTCATTCTTGTTCCCAATTCAGACTGTGCCTTCTCCAATGATTTTGGATGAATTATCATTTACGAAGGAGACTGATCCATTTCTTTCCTTTCGTAATGTAAGAAATTTGTCTTTATCACCTGTCATGTGTTTTGAACACCCACTGTCAACATACCAACCACGTTTCTTCTGCTTATCTTGTAGAGCGTTTGTGCATTCTTAATTGCTATACTGATCTTTCTTTCTTTCTTATCCATGTCATTTTCTGAGGTTCTTGTCTGTAACTGTTTTTATTATATTGAGGTTCTTTAGGAGGGACTGTCATTCTACAATATTTGGACATGTGTGAAAAGTTGTTACATTTGTAAAATTTCACTTCAGTGCTCAAGGATTCAAACCTGTTGTAAATTATTCTTTGTGTTTCACTAGGTCTTCTTGAATAACCACTTTGTGTATGACTCTCAAAGTTGTTATTGCTCCTGTTGTTAGCTCTGCAATTTACAATTTTATGTCCAAAATTATTACATGCATAACATAAACCAAAAAATATAATTTGATACATAGGAGTTGAATATCTTCTAAAATGAGGTGCTCTTATGAATCCTTCTTCTTCTTGAGGCCTATCTATCTGTTGTTGATTCTGAAATCTGAATCTTCTCAGTGGAGGAGTGTCCCTGTAATCTTCCTGTCCCCTTTGATTGTTTTTGCATAGCTTTTTGGATTTGTTTCTTACTCTGTTGTTTTGGAGATTTATCCCTTTTCTATCTGATTGTATTCATGTCCAGACTTGTCAAGATGAGATTTTTGACTGCTGATAATGTCATCCAAAACTTTTGAGCTATTCTGCATATTTTTCTTTTGAATATCCTTTCTTAATGTGACAATCTCTGCTTCCAAGTTTCCGATGATCCTGTCCTTTTCTTCTAGCTATTATTTGAGAGATTCTTCAATTATTTTATCTTCTTCTATTTGAACTTTCAATTTTGTGATCATTTTTTTTTGTTCTTGAGTGTCTTCCTTTTTGTCTAGTTCTGCTTGTAGTTTCTTGTTCTTGTTCTTTTCTATTCTGATAACTTCTATGGCAGATATTAATTCTTCTCGAAAGTCAACTTCTGCCTCTTCAATTTCTTCTTTGACTTCTTCATATTCTTCTTCGGAGTATTCTTTGTCAGAGTCTTTTATTTCCATGAATATAGCTCTTCCTGTCTCACTGTGACTGACTTCATCTTCATCTGATGATGAGATGTCTTATTTGATGCATAATCTTTTCTTGAAATCTTTATTTTTAGTTATTTTTTCTTTATATGAATGTTTTCCTTTTGAGTAACCTTCATTGTTTCTCTTTTTCTTATGAGGACATTTGTTAGAAAAATGACCAATACCATCATAATTAAAACAAATTAAAGGAAGCTTACCTCTATACCGACCGTTGGTTCCCTTGTTCAGTATTTTTACAAAGTTGGCCACTTCTTCATCATCTTTCGAGACTTCGCTGCTGCTACTATATTCTTCTTGTACCTTTTTCTTTTACTTTGAAGGCTGCTTCTTTTACATCTGGATTTTCCTGTTCATTTCTCATCTCATATGCTATGAAGATTCCATGCAGTTCGCCCATGCTTATTGATTTTAGATCCGATCTTTCTTCTAGTGATGATATCTTATGGTTGAATATCATAGGAAGAGATCTTAGTACCTTTTGAACAATTATATATTCTTTGATTTCTTCTCCCAATCCTATGATTTCATTCACTATTTCATTGACTCGTAAGAAGTAGAATGCGATATCTTCATCTTCCTTCATTTTTAGTTGTTCAAACTGACCTCTGTAAGTATGAAGCTTTGCTGCTTTGATTTTTGAATCTCCTTCATAAATATTTCGAAGCTTGTCCAAAATTTCTTTAGCAGATTCACAATGTGTAACTTTGGTGAATACCGTATCACTGAGACCATTCAAAAGTGCATTTTTGGCTTTGGAATTATTCTCACCGAGTTTCACTACTTTGTCATTTGTTGGTGAAATTGTTGGTGCTATGTATCCATCTACAATTGATTTCCAAACTTGAAATCCCTGTTCCTGTATATATGTCTTCATCCTTATGCTCCAAAAAGCATACTTCTGTCCATCAAACTGTGGTATTCCATTTTTATATGATTTGGTACTCTCCATGATCTACCTTTCAGTGGTCAAACTGATTTTTGAAGGAACCTTCTTTGATACCAATTGTTGGATTACTAAGAGGGGGGGTGAATTAGTAATAGCGTAATTATAATCCTTTTTCTTCAAATGTTATATCAATGTAGAATTATTATCCAATAATGAGTAATAAGAAATAAACAATCACACACATACACAGTACACCAATGTTTTATTTGGAAACCCAAATCGGGAGAAAACCACATAATGCTTTTTCTTATATGTCTTGAAGAATTACATTCATTGGAAGCACCAACTTCCTTTGTTTTCCAGCTGCAACTGGAAGGAGGCTCCAACCCCCTGGTTTATCAGGATACAACTTGAGGGAAGCTCCAACTCCCCAATTCTATGGCTACAACTAGAAGGAGGTTACAACCCCCTATGTTCTCTGGCTACAACCAGAAGGTGTCTACAACCACCTGTCCTTTCCCCGTCCAACCGCCCTGAAGTAGAAGCGAAATGATGGAACCACTATCAACCTGTCACTGTGAGATATACTGCTGTACAACTGTATCAACCTGTACCACTACCCTGTATCCAATCTGTAAAACTGCCCTGTAATCAAACTGTACCTGAACTAAACATGTATCTACAAAAATACAACATATACAAAACCTATCGTGATGCAGCATGTGTATGTACGCACCTTATCTGTTATGCAACACACGTATGCCTTCTAAAACTAAGGTTTCCTTTCACTTGAAAACTTTTGACCCTCTGTAACTTATTTCACATAGATCTGTAACCTGTCACTATATCCAGACTATAATTGTACCCTGTGCATGCATCCTCATACATAACCTCTACTCAAGGCAAGTATGTCTCTCTCTAGTCATGTGCCATATAGGTATGTGTAATCATGAAAAAGTATAATATCCCTCACATGATCTTAGTCATCAACCCCTTTCTGATATTCAATTTCTCAATACATCAATAAATACAAGATCTCAACCATTTACCATAAAAAATCTTAGCCATATGCCAAGAAATACAATATGTGCCTCAACAAGAAGTATCAATGATAAATATACCAACATTGTATTTCTGTAGGTCTGACTTATACAGAAGATCCCATGTAGCCGCTAGTCTCTCTAGGGAGAATCCTCAAATCTCCATTGCCATTCCTCATGCATACATCAAAATCCAACTATTCATAGAAATAAGACATACCTTCTGAACCGATGGATGAATATGATGTATTTGAGCACTCTAGACCTTTCTGGGAGCTTGATCTCAGAATCTAGAACCTCTGCACCTTCATATTCTCAAGTTTCATGGCTTTATCAACATGTACTCACCCTATACATAGTCATCCCGCATACATACTCACCCTATACACAATCAACCCATGTATACCTTCAATGTATATGCACCCTATACACAGACAGTCCGCATATGCCTCAGAAAACAAGGTTTTATGTGAATCAGAGAATTTTGCCGTCAACCCTTTGTGCTACCTCAGGCGTTCTCCACTTCAGATGTATCCACAAGTATTTAAAAGAAGCTTTACACAAGAAAATAGATATACAATATGTACAAGTGTTTTCTTATTGAGTGAGATTTGCCTCTTATTTATATCTTCATGTAGCATTACACTTTGCTTATTTTAGGGCTTCTTCATTTAAAATAAATTTTTTTGCAAAGCACTTTGACCCTTGGGGGCTTCTATAAGACTCATGAGGGGTTCTCCAACTTCATATGGTTATAAATCTCTAACCGTGAGGATTTATGTGACGTTCCACATACCACCGAAAAAAACATGACAAGCACTATCCATCTAGGATATTTTCCCTGACAAATTCACTATCCTTCAACTCATTATTCCAAAATTAAGCATGGGTTCTCTTACTCCACAAAGCATCATCCTGTGAGGGATTTCACCATAAGGGGACCACTTTGGAGTTCATCCATATTTACTTCTTATGAACCATGACGAGACAATAATGAGTCATCTTTACATCAAATAATCTAGGGTCCATTACCAAAACCTTTGTGCTATGGGGCTTTATTCAAGGGTTGACATCAATGACAACCGACCTTAATCAACAATATCCCCCTTTGACATTGATGGCAACACTATGATGCAATATTGGAATCATATCACTCATGCTCCCCCTGGAACCATGCCTTTGTCCTCTGCATCTGATTAATCTGCTCCCCTTGGAACCATGCCTCTGTCCTCTGTATCTGATAAATCTTCTCCCCCTAGAACCATGCCTATGTCCTCTGCATATGATAAATTTTCTCCCCCTGGAACCATGCCTCTATTCTCCGCATCTGATAAATCTCTCCTCCTTTGTCATCAATGGCAAAGGTATCTTTCCATCCAGGGCTGCTCCCCCCTGACTGAACTATCCTCTTATGGTGCTTCCTTGTGTAAATATAAGAAATATAAGATAAGCATTCAAAAATCATTCATTTTGGAGTAGAAATAACTCCAAGTCTTTGGCGAAAATATTCAAAGGATTCCTGTGGAAGTGGTTTTGTAAATATATCTACCACTTGTTCTTTTGTGCCCACATACTCAATTCTGATATTCTTTTATGCAACCTACTCTCGTAGAAAATGATACTTGATTGGAATGTTCTTCGTCTTGGAGTGCATCACCGGTTTTTTCAAGATACTGATGGCACTTGTATTATCATGATAGATTGGAAGGGGCTCATCATACTCAACCTATATATCTGTCAGAGTTTGGTTCATCCAAAGAACCTCTGTACAACATGATGCTGTTGCAATATACTCTGCCTCAACTGTAGATAAATATATTGATGATTGTTTCTAACTTAGCCATGATACTAAACACTCACCCAAGTAGAACCCTGCTCCACTGGTGCTTCATCGGTCATCAATACAACCTGCCCAATCTACATCTGTGTAGGCAATAAGTGATAGATCCTTTCCTTCTAGATACCATAATCCAAACTCTTCTGTTCCTTTGAGATATCTGAAAATCCTCTTCACTGCTAATACATGTGATTCCTTTGGTGCTGCTTGAAATCATGCCACCTGTCTAACTTCCTGCATTACATCTGGTCTGGATGTTGTCACATATAGTAGGCTGCCAATCATTGACATGTATTGCCTTTAATCTGTAGACTTCAAATCATCATCTTTGCTCAACTTACAACTGGTTTGCATGGGAGTGATAATTGGTTTGCAATCTTCCATTCCGAACCTCTTTAGCATTTCTCTAATATAATTGGTTTGAGAATTAAAAATTCCTTGGTTTCTTTGATGTATCTGAAGTTCCAGAAAGAAGGATAGTTCTCCAAGTAACGACATTTCAAATTCATTCTGCATATCTTTTGCAAATTTTTGCCTTAACCTGTCATCATCACTAACAAAAATAATATCATCAACATAAACTTCAATTAATAAAATATTACCTTTACTTACCTTAGAGGTTTCTATCTGCACTTCCTTTTCTGAACCTTGCCTACTGCAGATACTTACCTAGTCCGGAGTACCATGATCTAGGACCCTGTTTTAGACCATACAAGGCCTTCTTTAATTTATGCACATAGTATGTGTTCTCTGACAACTGAAATCCTTCTGGTTGTTCAATGTAGACTTTTTCTTCAAGTTCCCCATTCAAAAAATCTGATTTTACATCCATCTGATATACTTTAACATTTTTGGAGCATGCATAAACTAAAATCAAACAGATTGCTTCCATTCTGGAAACTGGGGAAAATGTCTCTTCAAAGTCGATTCCTTCAATATGTGCATATCCTTTACATACCAATCTAGATTTGTTCCTTGTAACCTATCCATCTTCATTCAATTTATTCCTGAAAACCCATTTTGTGCCGATCACATTCTTATTCTTTGGTCTTGGAACCAATTCCCAAGTGTTATTTTTCTCTATTTGATCCAATTCTTCATCCACGGACTTATTCAAAAATTCATCCTTGCTGGCTTCTTAAAAATAGTTTGGTTCAATTGTAGATAAGAGTGCTAGGTGTGTTTGTTCTGGTGAACAGATTTTTCTTCTAGTCTCAACTCCTGCATCTTTGTTTCCAATAATCTAATCTGAAGGATAATTCTTCTGTACTTATTTGCTAGGTGTCTTTGGAGATACTTGTTGAACTTTCTCTTCTGTTTTTGTCAGATTCTCTTCATCTTCCTCTTCTACTTCATCTTCTGCTTCTTCTTCGAAAAGTTGTTCCATTGATTTGTTTTCTTCTTCCTTTGATTCTGGTCTACCTGTTTCATCAATTGTTACATGGATGCTTTCCACAACTTTGTTTAATGTTAGATTGTAACACTTGTATGATTTCCTTGTACTTGAGTAACCAACAAGTATTCCTTTGTCCACACGAGAGTCAAACTTTCCCATTCTCCCATCTTCTCTTTTGATGTAGCTTTTGCTTCCAAAAACTTTGAAGTGCTTCACATTTGCTAGTCTTCCGTTCCATAGCTCGTAGGGAGTTTTATCAGTGTTGTTTCTGAGCATTACTCTGTTTTGAATGTGAACTGTTGTATGCATTGCATGTGTCCAAAATATATCTATCAATTTGGAATCCATTATCATTGTTCGAGCCATTTCCAGTAATGTCCTGTTCTTTCTTTTAACAACTCCATTCTGTTGAGGTGTCCTAGCAACAAAGAATTGCCTTTTTATTCCATGACTGCTGCAATAGTCCATAAATTCCTTTGAAGTGAAATCTCCTCCATTATCAGATATCAAGTATTTGATTCTTGAATCCATCTCATTTTCAACCATTTCCTCTTAGATCTTGAAGTTTTCAAAAGCTTCTGACTTGTTCTTGAGAAATCAAACTACAATCATTCTTGTATAATCATCAACTAATAACATAAAATATCTCTCACCTTTTAATCCCTTTGCTGTAGTTGTTCCAACTAGATAAATATGCACAATTTCCAGTGGTCTTATTGTTGAATATTCCTTTGATTTGAACCTGGTCTTTGTTTTCTTTCCTTGTTGACAATGCTTGCATAAAGTGTTGGTTGGTTTCATGATCTGGGGAATTTCTCTAAATGCTTCTCTTTTGCTGACTTTGAGAAGGTTATCAAAATGCATGTGACCCATTCTTCTGTGCCATATCCAACTTTCATATTCCTTTCCTAGACAACACTTTTCATTTCCAATTTCACTTAACATATATATGTTGTTTGAAGTTCTTGCAGTTGTATCGACCAATTTCCCTGAACCTTCTTTTCTTATCTCACACTTTTGTGAATCGAAAGTAACTTTATGACCTTGGTCACACATTTGACTCATACTTAGAATATTATGTTTCATATCTTCTACAAGTAGAACATTTTTTGCCTTTTCATTCTTGTTCCCAATTCGGACTGTGCCTTCTCCAATGATTTTGGATGAATTATCATTTCCGAAGGAGACTGATCCATTTCTTTCCTTTCCTAATGTAAGAAATTTGTCTTTATCACCTATCACGTGTTTTGAACACCCACTATCAACATACCAACCATGTTTCTTCTGCTTAGATTGTAGAGAAACTGTGCATTCTTCATTGCTATACTGATCTTGCTTTCTTATCCATGCCATTTTCTGAGGTTCTTGTCTGTGAATGTTGTTATTCTGTTGAGGTTATTTAGGAGGGACTGTCATTCTGCAATCTTTGGTCATGTGTCCAAAGTTGTTACAATTGTAAAATTCCACTTCAGTGCTCAAGGATTCAAACCTATTGTAAATTGTTCTTTGTGTTTCACTAGGTCTTCTTGAATAACCCCTTTGTGTATGACTCTCAAAGTTGTTATTGTTCCTATTGTTAGCTCTGCAATTTACAACTTTATGTCAAAAATTATTACATGCATAACATAAACCAAAAAATATAGTTTGATACCTGGGAGTTTAAGATCTTGTGGAAGGAGGTGCTCTTATGAATCCTTCTTCTTCTTGAGGCCTATCTGTTTGTTGTTGATTTTGAAATCTGAATCTTCTCGGTGGAGGAGTGTCCCTATAATCTTCCTTGTATATCTTCCTGTCCCCTTTGATTGTTTCTTCATAGCTTTTTGGATTTTTTTCTTCCTCTATTGTTTTGGAGATTGATCCCTTTTCTATTTGATTGTATCCAAGTCTAGACTTGTCAAGATGAGATTTTTGACTACTGATAATGTCATCCAAAACTTTTGAGCTATTCTGGATATTTTTCTTTTGAATATCGTTTCTTAATGTGACAATCTCTGCTTCCAAGTTTCCGATGATCCTGTCCTTTTCTTCTAGCTGTTCTTTGAGAGCTTCTTCAATTCTTTAATCTTCTTCTATTGGAACTTTCAATTTTGTGATCATTTGTTTTTGTTCTTGAGTGTCTTCCTTTTTGTCTAGTTCTTCTTGTAGTTTCTTGTTCTTCTTCTTTTCTCTCCTGATAACTTCTATGGCACAAATTAATTCTTCTCAAAAGTCAACTTCTGCCTCTTCAATTTCTTCTTCGACTTCTTCTTCGGCTTCTTCATATTCTTCTTCAGAGTCTTCTTTGTCAGAGTCTTTTATTGCCATGAATAGAACTCTTCTTATCTCACCGTCAATGACTTATCTGATGATGAGATGTCTTATTTGATGCATAAGCTTTTCTTGAAATCTTTCTTTGTAGCTCTTTTTCCTTTATATGTATGTTTTCCTTTTGAGTAACCTTCATCATTTCTCTTTTTATTATGAGGACATTTGTTAGCAAAATGACCAATACCATCACAATTAAAACAAATTAAAGGAATCTTACCTCTATACCTGCCGTTGGTTCTCTTGTTCAATCTTTTGACGAAGTTGGCCACTTCGTCATCATCTTCCGAGACGTTGTTGCTGCTGCTATATTCTTTTTGTTCCTTTTTCTTTTTCTTTAATATTTTGGATGCTTTGAAGGCTGCTTCTTTTATATCGAGATTTTCCTGTTCAGTTCTCATCTCATATGCTCTGAAGATTCCATGCAGTTCATCCATTCTTATTGAGTTTAGATCTGATCTTTCTTCTAGTGTTGATATCTTAGGGTTGAATCTCATAGGAAGAGATCTTAGTACCTTTTGAACAATTACAGATTCTTCGATTTCTTCTCCCAATCCTATGATTGCATTCACTGTTTCATCAACTCGTAAGAAGTAGGCTACGATATCTTCATCTTTCTTCATTTTCAGTTGTTCAAACTGACCTCTGTAAGTTTGAAGCCTTGCTGCTTTGAATTTTGAATCTCCTTCATAAATATTTCGAAGCTTGTCCCAAATCTCTTTAGCATATTTACAATGTGCAACTTTGGTGAATACCGTATCATTGAGACCATTCAAAAGTGCAATTTTGTCTTTGGAATTATTCTAACCAAGTTTCATTGCTTTGTCATTTGTTGGTGGAACTGTTGGTGTTGTGTATCCATCTACAATTGATTTCCAAACTTGAAATCCCTGTGCCTATATATATATCTTCATTATTATGCTCCACAAAGCATACTTTTGTCCATCAAACTGTAGTATTCCATTTTTATAAGAGTTTGTACTCTCCATGATCTACCTTTCAGTGTTTAAACTGATTTCTGAAGGAACCTGCTCTGATACCAATTGTTGGATTACTGAGAGGGGGGGTGAATCAGTAATAGCGTAATTATAATACTTTTTCTTCAAATGTTATATCAATGTAGAATTATTATCCAATAATGAACAACAAGAAATAAACAATCACACACATACACAGTACACTAGTGTTTTACATGGAAACCCAATTCGGAAGAAAACCACATAATGCTTTTTCTTATATGTCTTGAAGAATTACATTCATTGGAAGCACCAACTTCCTTTGTTTTCCAGCTACAACTAGAAGGAGGCTCCAATCCCATGGTTTCTCAGGCTATAACTCGAGGGAAGCTCCAACTCCCCAATTCTCTGGCTACAACCCCCTATTTTCTCCGGCTACAACCAGAAGGTGGCTACAACCACCTCTCCTTGCCCCGTCCAACTACCCTGAAGTAGAAGTAGAATGATGGAACCACTATCAACCTGTCACTGTGAGATATACTGTTGTACAACTGTATCAACCTGTACCACTGACCTGTATCCAATCTGTACAACTGCCCTGTAATCAAACCGTACCTGAACTGGACATGTATATACAAAAATACAATAGATACACAATCTGTAGCTATGAAGTCTGTGTATGTAGGCACCCTATATTTTATGCAACCCTCGTATTCCTTCTGAAACTAGGGTTTCCTTTCACTTGAAAACTTTTGACCCTTTGTAACTTATTTCACATAGATCTGTAACCTGTCATTGTATCCAAACTGTAACTTTACCTTGTGCATGCATCCTCATACATAACCTCTACTCAAGGCAAGTATTTCTCTCTCTAGTCATGTGCCATATAGGTATGTGTAATCATGAACAAGTATAATATCCCTCATATGATCTTAGTCATCAACCCCTTTCTGATATTCAATTTCTCAATACATCAATAAATACAAGATCTCAACCATGTACCATAAAAACTCTTACCCATATGCCAAGAAATACAAGATGTGCCTCCACAAGAAGTATCAATGATAAATATACCAACACTGTATTTCTTTAGATCTGACTTATATAGAAGATCCCATGTAGCCACTAGTCTCTCTAGCGAGAATCCTCAAATCTCCATTGCCATTCCTCATGCATACATCAAAATAAAACTATTCATAGAAATAAGACATACCTTTTGAACCAATGGATGAATATGATGTATCTGAGCACTCTAGACCTTCCTAGGAGCTTGATCTCAAAATCTAGAACCTCTGCATCTTCATATTCTCAAGTTTCATGGCTTTATCAACATGTACGCACCCTATACATAGTCATCATGCATAAATACTCACCCTATACACAACTAGCCCACGTATACCTTCAATGTACACACACCCTATACATAGACAACCCCCGTATGCCTCAGAAAATAGGGTTTTCTGTGAATCCAAGAATTTCCCCATCAACCCTTCATGCTACCTCAGACGTTTGCCACTTCAGATGTATCCACACATATTTACAAGAAGATTTACATAAGAAAATAGATATACAATATGTACAAGTGTGTTCTTAATGAGTGAGCTTTGCCTCTTATTTATATCTTCATGTAGCATTACACTTTCATTATTTTAGGGCTTCTTCATTTAAAATAAATTCTTTTGCAAAGAAATTTGGCCCTTGGGGGCTTCTATAAGACTCATGAGGGGTTCTCCAACTTCATATGGTCATAAATATCTAACTGTGAGGAGTTATGTGACATTCCACATACCACCGGAAACAACGCGACAAACACTATCCATCTAGGATATTTTCCCTGACAAATTCACTGTCCTTCAACTCATTATTCTAGAATTAAGCATGGGTTCTCTTACTCCGTAAAGCATCTTCCCATGAGGGCTTTCATCATAAGGGGACCACTTTAGAGTTCATCCATATTTACTTCTTATCAACCATGAAAAGACAATAATGAGTCATCTTTACATCAAATGATCTAGGGTCCATTACCCAAACCTTTGTGTTGCGGGGCTTTCTTCAAGGGTTGACATCAATGACAACCAACCTTAATAAAAAATCTCCCACTTTGGCATTGACAGAAACACTCTAATGCAATACTGAAATCATATCACTCATGCTCCCTTTGGAACCATGCCTCTATCCTCTGCATCTGATTAATATGCTCCCCCTGGAACCATGCCTTTGTCCTCTGTATCTGATAAATCTGCTCCCCCTAGAACCATACCTCTGTCCTCTGCATTTGATAGATTTTCTCCCCCTGGAACCATGCCTCTATTCTCTAGATCTGATAAATCTCTCCCCCTTTGTCATCAATGGAAAATGTATATTTCCATCCAGGGATGCTCCCCCTGACTGAACTGTCCTCTTATGGTGTTTCCTCGTGTAAATATAAGACATATAAGATAAGCTTTCAAAAAGCATTAAAAAAGCATTCATTTTGGAGTAGAAATAACTCCAAGTCTTTGGCGAATATATTCAAAGGCTTCCCATGGAAGTGGTTTTGTAAAGATATATTCCACTTGTTCTTTTGTGCCCACATATTCAACTCTGATATTATTTTATGCAACATGCTTTCGTAGAAAATAATACTTGATTGGAATGTGTTTCGTCTTGGAGTGCATCACTGGGTTTTTCGAGATATTGATGACACTTGTATTATCAAAATAGATTGGAATGGGCTCCTCATACTCAACCTATATATCTGTCAGAGTTTGTTTCATCCAAAGAACCTCTGTACAACATGATGCTGCTGCAATATACTCTGCCTCGACTGTAGATAAAGATACTGATGATTGTTTCTTGCTTAGCCATGATACTAAACACTCACCCAAGTAGAACGCTGCTCCACTGCTTCTTCGTCGGTCATCAATACAACCTGCCCAATCTGCATCTGTGTAGGCAATAAGTGATAGATCCTTTCCTTTTGGATACCATAATCCAAACTCTTCTATTCCTTTGAGATATCTGAAAATCCTCTTCACTACTAATACATGTGATTCCTTTGGTGTTGCTTGAAATCGTGCCACCTGTCCAACTGCCTGCATTACATCTGGTCTGGATGCTATCACATATAGTAGGATACCAATCATTGACCTATATTTCCTTTGATCTATAGAATTTGAATCATCATCTTTTCTCAACTTACAACTGGTTTGCATGGGAGTGATAACTGGTTTGCAATCTTCCATTCCGAACCTCTTTATCATTTCTATGATATACTTGGTTTGAGAAATAAAAATTCCTTGGTTTTTTTGACGTATCTGAAGTCCTAGAAAGAAGGATAGTTCTCCAAGTAATGAAATTTTAAATTCATTCAACATATCTTTTGCAAATTTCTAGCTTAACCCGTCATCATCACTACCAAAAATAATATCATCAACATAAACTTCAATTAATAAAATATTACCTTGACTTACCTTGATGTAGAGGTTGTTGTCTGCACTTCATTTTCTGAACCCTGCCTACTGCAGATACTTATCCAGTCTGGAGT
>ML787421.1:121422-151917 GCA_009831015.1 Picea engelmannii
CAACATAAACTTCAATTAATAAAATATTACCTTGACTTACCTTGATGTAGAGGTTGTTGTCTGCACTTCATTTTCTGAACCCTGCCTACTGCAGATACTTATCCAGTCTGGAGTACCATGCTCTAGGAGCCTGTTTTAGACCACGCAAGACCTTCTTTAATTTATACACATAGTCTGTGTTCTCTGACAACTGAAATCCTTCTGGTTATTCAATGTAGACTTCTTATTCAAGTTCCCCATTCAGAAAATATGATTTTACGTCCATCTGATATACTTTAACATTTTTGGAGCATGCATAAGCTAAAAGAAAATAGATTTCTTTCATTCTGGCAACTGGGGCAAATGTCTCTTCAAAGTCTATTCCTTCAATTTGTGCATATCCTTTACATACCAATCTAGCTTTATTCCTTGTAACCTGTCCATCTTCATTCAATTTATTCCTGAAAACCCATTTTGTGTCGATCACATTCTTATTCTTTGGTCTTGGAACCAATTCCCAAGTGTCATTTTTCTCTATTTGATCCAATTCTTCATTCATGGCCTTATTCCAAAATTCATCCTTGCTAGCTTCTTCAAAACAGTTTGTTACAATTGTAGATAAGAGTGCATTTTTGTTTCCACTGCTAAATTTTTGTTTCCAATAATCTAATGTGAAGGATGATTCTTCTGTACTCATTTGCTAGGTGTCTTTGGAGATACTTGCTGAACTCGCTCTTCTGTTTCTGTCGGATTCTCTTCATCTTCTGCTTCTTCTTCGAAAAGTTGTTCCATTGATTTGTTTTCTTCTTCCTTTGATTCTGGTCTGTCTGTTTCATCAATTGTTACGTTGATGCTTTCCACAACTTTGTTTAATCTTAGATTGCAACACTTGTATGCTTTCCTTGTACTTGAGTAACCAACAAGTATTCCTTTGTCCACACGAGAGTCAAACTTTCCCATTCTGCCATCTTCTCTTTTGATGTATCATTTTCTTCCAAAAACTCTGAAGTGCTTCACATTCACTGGTCTTCCTTTCCATAACTTGTAGAGAGTTTTATCCGTGTTGTTTCTGGGCATTACTCTATTTTGAATGTGAATTGTTGTATGCACTACCTGTGTCCAAAATATATCTGTCAATTTTTAATCCAATATCATTGCTCGATCCATTTCCTGTAATGTCTTTTTCTTTCTTTCAACAACTCCATTCTATTGAGGTGTCCTAGCAACAGAGAATTGCCTTTTTGTTCCACAACTGCTGCAATAGTCCATAAATTCCTTTGAAGTGAAATCTCCTCCATTATCAGATCTCAAGCATTTGATTCTTGAATCCATCTCATTTTCAACTATTTCCTTGTAGATCTTGAAGTTTTCAAAGCTTCTGACTTGTTCTTGAGAAAGAAAACTACAGTCATTCTTGTATAATCATCAACTAATAACATAAAATATCTCTCACCTTTTAAGCCCTTTGTTGTAGTTGGTGCAACTAGATCAGTATGCACAATTTCCAGTGGTCTTGTTGTTGAACATTCCTTTGATTTGAACTTGGTCTTTGTTTGCTTTCCTTGTTGACAATGCTTTCATAAAGTGTTGGTTGGTTTCGTGATCTGGGGCATTTCTCTAACTGCTTCTCTTTTGCTGACTTTGACAAGGTTATCAAAATGCATGTGACCCATTCTTCTGTTCCATAGCCAACTTTCATGTTCCTTTACTAGACAACACTTTTCATTTCCAATTTCACTTAACACATATATGTTATTTGAAGTTCTTGTAGCTGTACCGACCAATTTCCCTGAACCTTCTTTTCGTATCTCACACTTTTGTGAATCGAACGTAACTTTATGACATTGGTCACACATTTGACTCATACTTGGAAGATTATGTTTCATATCTTCTACCAATAGAACATTTTGTGCCTTTTCATTCTTGTTCCCAATTCAGACTATGCCTTCTCCAATGATCTTCGATGAATTATCATTTCCGAAGGAGACTGATCCATTTCTTTCCTTTCATAATGTAATAAATTTGTCTTTATCACCTGTCATGTGTTTTGAACACCCACTATCAACATACCAACCATGTTTCTTCTGCTTAGCTTGTAGAGCTACTGTGCATTCTTCATTGCTATACTGATCTTGATTTCTTATCCATGTCATTTTCTGAGGTTCTTGTCTATGACTGTTGTTATTCTATTGAGGTTCTTTAGGAGGGACTACCATTCTTCAATCTTTGGCCATGTTTCCAAAGTTGTTACATTTGTAACATTCCACTTAAGTGCTCAAGGATTCAAACCTGTTGTAAATTATTCTTTGTGTTTCACTAGGTATTCTTGAATAACCCCTTTGTGTATGACTCTCAAAGTTGTTATTGTTCTTGTTGTTAGCTTTGCAATTTATAGCTTTATGTCCAAAATTATTACATGCATAACATAAACAAAAAAATATAGTTTTATACCTGGGAGTTGAAGATATTATGAAAGGAGGTGCTGTTATGAATCTTTCGTCTTCTTGAGGTCTATCTGTCTGTTGTTGATTCTGAAATCTGAATCTTCTAGGTAGAGGAGTGTCCCTATAATCTTCCTTGTATATCTTCCTATCCCCTTTGATTGTTTCTGCATAGCTTTCTGGATTTTTTTCTTGCTCTGTTGTTTTGGAGCTTGATCCCTTTTTTGTCTGATTGTATCCAAGTCCAGACTTGTCAAGATGAGATAATGTCATCCAAAACTTTTGAGCTATTCTGCATATTTTTATTTTGAGTATCCTTTCTTAATGTGACAATCTCTGCTTCCAAGTTTTCGATGATCCTATCCTTTTCTTCTAGCTGTTCTTTGAGAGCTTCTTCAATTTTTTTTATCTTCTTCTATTTGAACTTTCAATTTTGTGATCATTTTTGTTTGTTCTTGAGTGTCTTCCTTTTTGTCTAGTTCTTCTTCTAGTTTCTTGTTCTTCTTCTTTTCTCTTCTGATAACTTCTATGGCACATACTATTTCTTCTCGAAAGTCAACCTATGCCTCTTCAATTTCTTCTTTGACTTATTATTTGGCTTCTTCATATTCTTCTTTGGAGTCTTCTTTGTTAGAGTCTTTTACTACCATGAATAGAACTCTTCCTGTCTCACTGTCACTGACTTCATCTTCATCTGATGATGAGATGTCTTCTTTGATGCATAAGCTTTTCTTGAAATATTTCTTTGTAGTTCTTTTGCCTTTATATGTATGTTTTCCTTTTGAGTAACCTTCATCATTTCTCTTTTTCTTATGAGGACATTTGTTAGCAAAATGAACAATACCATCACAATTAAAAAAAATTAAAGGAAGCTTACCTCTATTCCTACTATTGGTTCCCTTGTTCAGTCTTTTGACGAAGTTGGCCACTTTTTCATCATCTTCCGAGATGTCGTTGGTGCTGCTATATTCTTCTTGCTCCTTTTATATTTTTCTTTGATCATTTGGATGCTTTGAAGGCTGCTTATTTTACATTTGGATTTTCCTATTGAGTTCTCATCTCATATGCTATGCAGATTCCATGCAGTTCCTACATGCTTATTGAGTTTAGATCCGATATTTCTTCTAGTGCTGAGATCTTAGGGTTGAATATCATAGGAAGAGATCTTAGTAACTTTTGAACAATTACAAATTCTTATATTTCTTCTCCCAATCCTATGATTGCATTCACTGTTTCATCGACTCGTAAGAAGTAGGCTGCGATATCTCCATCTTCCTTCATTTTTAGTTGTTCAAACTGACCTCTGTAAGTTTGAAGCTTTGCTTCTTTGACTTTTGAATCTCCTTCATAAATATTTCAAAGATTGTCCCAAATCTCTTTAGCATATTTACAATGTGCAACTTTGGTGAATACCGTATCACTAAGACCATTCAAAAGTGCATTTTTGGCTTTGGAATTATTCTCACCGAGTTTCACTGCTTTTCATTTGTTGGTGGAATTGCTAGTGCTGTGTATCCATCTACAATTGATTGCCAAACTTGAAATCCATGTGCCTGTATATATGTCTTCATCCTTATGCTCCAAAAAGAATACTTCTGTCCATCAAACTGTGGTATTCCCTTTTTATATGAGTTGGTACTCTCCGTGATCTACCTTTCAGTGGTTAAAATGATTTTTGAAGGAACCTGCTCTGATACCAATTGTTGGATTATTGAGAGGGGGGGTGAATTAGTAATAGCGTAATTATAATCCTTTTTCTTCAAATGTTATATCAATGTAGAATTACTATCCAATAATGAGAAATATGAAATAAACAATCACACACATACACAGTACACTAGTGTTTTACGTGGATACCCAAATCGGGAGAAAACCACATAATGTTTTTTATTATATGTCTTGAATAATTACATTCATTGGAAGCACCAACTTCCTTTGTTTCCTAGCTGCAATTGGAAGGAGGCTCCAACCCCCTGGTTTCTCAGGCTACAACCTGAGGGAAGCTCCAACTCCCCAATTCTCTGGTTACAACCAGAAGGAGGCTACAACTCCCTATGTTCTCCGGATAGAACCGGAAGGTGGCCACAACCACTTGTCCTTGCCCCGTCCAATTGCCCTGAAGTAGAAGTAGAATGATGGAACCACTGTCAACCTGTCACTGTGAGATATACTTCTGTACAACTGTATCAACCTGTACCATTTCCATGTATCCAATCTGTACAACTTCCTTGTAATCAAACAGTACCTGAACTAGACATTTATCTACAAAAATACAACAGATATGTGACCTGTAGTGATGCAGCTTGCATATGTATGCACCCTATCTGTTATACAGCTTGCGTATGCCTTATGAAACTAGGGTTTCCTTTACCTTGAATAATTTTGACCCTCTGTAACTTCTTTCACATAGATCTGTAACCTGTCACTATATCCAGACTGTAACTGTACCCTGTGCATGCATCCTCATACATAAACTCTACTCAAGGCAAGTATGTATCTCTCTAGTCATGTGCCATATAGGTATGTTTAATCATGAACAATTATAATATCCCTCACATGATATTAGTCATCAACCCCTTTTTGATATTCAATTTCTCAATACATCAATAAATACAAGATCTCAACCATGTACCATAAAAACTCTTAGCCATATGCCAAGAAATACAAGATGTGCCTCAACAAGAAGTATCAATGATAAATATACTAGCACTATATTTATGTAGATCTAACTTATGCAAAAGATCCCATGTAGACACTAGTCTCTCTAGGGAGAATCCTCAAATCTCCATTGCCATTCCTCATGCATACATCAAAATCCAACTATTCATAGAAATAAGACATACCTTTTGAACCAATAGATGAATCTGATGTATCTGAGCACTCTAGACCTTCTTGGGAGCTTGATCTTAGAATCTAGAACCTTTGCACCTTCATCTACTCAAGTTTCATGGCTTTATCAACATGTACTCACCCTATACATAGTTAGCCCACATACATACTCACCCTATACATAGTTAGCCCACATACATACTCACCCTATACACAACCAACCTGCGTATACCTTCAATGTATACGCACCCTATACACAGACAACCCACATTTGCCTCAGAAAATAGGGTTTTCTGTGAATCTGAGAATTTCTTTGTCAACCCTTAATGCTACCTCAGATGTTCGTCACTTCAGATGTATCCACAAGTATTTAAAAGAATATTTACACAAGAAAATAGATACACAATATGTACAAGTGTGTTCTTAATGAGTGAGATTTTCCTCGTATTTATATCTTCATGTAGCATTACACTTTCCTTATTTGAGGGCTTCTTCATTTAAAATAAATTATTTTGCAAAGCACTTTGACCCTTGTGGGCTTCTATAAGACTCATGAGGGGTTATCCAACTTCATATAGTCATAAATCTCTAACTATGAGGAGTTATGTGACGTTCCACATACCACCAGAAACGACATGACAAGAACTATCCATCTAGGATATTTTCCCTGACAAATTCACTGTCCTTCAACTCATTATTACATAATCAAGCATGGGTTCTCTTACTTTGCAAAGCATATTCCTGTGAGGGCTTTCACCATAAGGGGACCACTTTGGAGTTCATCCATATTTACTTCTTATCGACCATGACGAGACAATAATGAGTCATCTTTCCATCAAACAATCTAGGGTCCATTACCCAAACCTTTGTGCTGCGGGGATTTCTTCAAGGGTTGACATCAATGACAACCATCCTTAATCAATAGGACAAACATACAATAACCGAGGAGACGGGTGGAAACTACCACATCAGTTTCCACGTCCGCACCAAATTAGTGCCACGTGTACCATGGTTCCACATGGCACTGGGGTGAAATTTAGGATAAAAGGCCCAAAACTTTGAAGGGATATAACGTTTGATCCAAAGCTCAAAATCGAGCATGGTTATAGTCATTGGAATGCTCTAGATGAGAAGAATCATTATACAAAGTCTAATTGAATTAATTAGTTGGGAAAATATAAATTTTGACAACCCATCATCCTAATCGAGAATCAGGGGATCGGGTGATGTTACAAAGTGGTATCAGAGCTCCATTTTCAACACTAGGGAAAGATGGGTCAAAGATCAATTATAGGAATGATGTATTAATTCTAAGATGAGCTTAGAAATTACAAATTGTTATATTAATTTTTTCTAACAAATCTTACTACCTGCACATTTTGCAGAATTAAGAGCATATAGACCAAAATAGAGACCAAAGTCATGAAATACATGGAAGATACATATATGAGGATTTCTAGCCAGGAGGAGGAAACCAAGGGATAGTGGATCAACATGAGCAATGAGAGAACTAAATCCAATGGACATGACGAGGGTAAAGAGGACAAAATAAACTGGGTGGAAACCATCAAGAATATGAAAAAAGATGTCCAAAGTTATAAAGAAGATAATGAGAGGCTTAGGAAAGCCAAGGAACAATAAGATAATTTCAACATCAAATTGTTACAAAGCTTGGAAAGAATAGATAAGAAAATAAATAAGGAGTCAGATTCTAGCAAGGAAAAGGGGCATAAGTATCGTGACAAAAGAAGTGAGTCAAGGAGTAATGATAGATACCATCAACACTCGCCTAAACATTCAACTAGGAGGGCATGCAGTAGCTCAATCCCATGCCTTGTTAGGAAGCATAAGAAGAAGTATGGGGTAGATGAGCTACAGGGAGAGATGAATAAGATTAATCCTCCTACTTTAGATGGTGAGCACAAGAAGGATGAGGATGCATATACTTGGATTTTGGGTATTTGAAAATAGTTTCAGCTACATAATTATTCCTCTTAGGAATAAGGAAGAATATAAATTTACCAGCTTAAAGGAAAAACATCAATATGGTGGGATCAGTTTGTACAAGTACAAAAAATTGATGAGAAGAAGGTTACTTGGAAGGAGTTTAAGAGATATTTTGAAAATAAATATTTAACCAAATGATTCTATGATAGGAAAACAAAGGAGTTCTTTGAACTCAAGCTTGGGAGCATGACCATAGACGAGTATGAAATGATATTTTTAGAACTGCTGAAATATGTGCCTTTTATCAAGGATGAACATGTGAATATTCAAAGGTACCTGAGTGGGATGCCATCATTTATTAGTGATAAGATACAATATGATGATCCCAAGACAATGGAAGAGACCATAAGGAGAGCTAAATATCTCTATGATCAACATAGAGGAAGACCTTACTTCCAAAAGACTTAGGAGGAAAAGAAGAAAGGAAAGATGGAATAGAAGGAAAAAAGAAGTAAACCATCATTTTTTAGAAATATCACTCAAAGATAACCAACTTCCAAGGAGCCCATGATGATTGAAACCATCGAACAAAGACCAAGGAAACAACCAATGAAGTGTTGGGGTTGTAATGGAGACCACATGTACCAGGATTGTCCTCATAGAGATGAAAAAGTGAGGATTGTTCACAATGTACAATGAGATGAAACAATTGAAGACATTGACATAAATGTACCTAGGATTTATGTAGCCTTGGACAACAAGCATGCTGAGTTTCAGTCTCACATGGTTGAAGTTGATCCAAAATGGATCCAGGAAGGCCTAAAAAACAAATTTATCGTAATCAGACTAAACCAACGCCATTGCATTGGGCTCATCGTGACGATTCCGACCATATAATTTTTTCCGAAAATGACACCATATGCGAAAGTTATCGCGTTCTAATTGATTTCCCAAACAAGCAAAAAAGTCAACAAGCCAAAGTCAATAGGCTATATTGCTGATGTCAGCAGTTCGATAGGTGAGATCAGCATGAAATCATGATGAAGTCATCAGGGACACATGGCAACATGAGGAGGTGACACATGTCACTCATTTTTGGCATTTTTTGGGGCTTATGTGGACCAATAAAAAACTGACACATGACATTGTATGAACGTGACACGTGGCACTGTATGGATGAGACACGTGGATGTACATAATGCTGACATGGCCCAATGACAGGCCAACACATGGCAGTATAGATGATATGTGGTTGTATGAATGCTGATGTGGAAGGGTGTTTGGGAAGTAAATATGCTGACATGGCAACTGATTGGGTAGGTGATTTGGCAGTACGGATGCTGATGTGGCACGACACATGGTGTGCGATAGTGACGTGAAATATGACTGTTCATGCAGGTGATGTGGCAGAGAGGTGTTAGCACCTGGGCTGGCCACATGGGTGCATACAACCAGGGCGCGTGACCAGGGGATGAACCTAAAGGAGAGAGCGCACATTTAGCACAAAATTGGGTTTTCAAACTTTATTAAATGAATTTTGTAATTATTTTATGTTGATTTTGGGAGGATTTTGCCCACAACTGAGGATCTGGAGCCATTTTTGAGGCTAGATCTTGGGAGGAAGTTGGGATAGAATCACCAACTCAAATCCTATATAAATCAGAGGTTTTTGACAGACCAGGAGGTTCAAAATTGCAAAATGATGATGGGTATGTGAATCTTGAAGCCATTTTTATGCTTGGAAGCCATTGAGGAAGCAAACTTTGGAGGCCAATTTCGGGAGCTACGCTCAAACGTTTTTAGTGCCATCAATTGTGTTGGATTATTGAAGTTGAGAAGAAAAAACACAACCCAGTTTTTAATCCTTTTGATACATTTCTGATGTAGTTTTGAAGCATTGAAGATGAATAAGAAATCCTACCCCAATGAGACAAAGGCCCAGAGATGTAGGCAATCTTGTCGAACTCCGTTAACAACCTTGGTGTTATGGTTTGTTGTTATTTATGCTTATATTCTGATCTAAATTTCTTTATGATGGCTGCTATAATATCTCATTAAGTTCTTCTTCTTTCATTAATTCCTAAATGGTAATTGAACACATGCTTAAAACGTAACCAAGTCTTTAAAGATCATTTTTGGGTTAGAAGTAGAAGGTAAGATTAACAACCAAACCATTTCTATTTTAAATGATTCAATATCTAGTCATAGTTATCTATTTCCTAAGATGGTAGAAAGGTTTCAATTACCAAAAATAAAACTTGGAAAACCTTGGTTGGTACAACTAGCTATAGGAGCTAAAAGGAAAATCAAAGAAATGGTTAAGTCATGTCCAATAAACATGGTTGGGATGAATACCAAGGAATACTTGAACAACATACCCTTGGGATCTTATGACTACCTAATTGGTATGTATTGGATAGAAAATCACCATGCTGTCTTGGAATGTTACAATAAATCCTTTACTTTCTTGGATGAGGAAGGAAACTTGAGAAAAGTATAGGGTATCCCAGGAGCTACAATTATCAGAGAAGTTTCAACCCTGCAACTAAAGAAAAGTTTTAGAAAGGGATGTCAAATATTTGCAACAAATATGGAGGAAGCTCCTAAGAACATGGTGCTAAACATTGAGGACTATGCAAGAATTTGAAGATGTGTTTGAAGAAATCCCCGAGTTAACACCCAAAGGGGATATTGATTTTTAAATTAATCTAATGCATGGAGAATCCCATGTATCTAAGGATCCTTACATAATGAGAATACCTGAGTTGAAGGAGCTACAAATGCAGCTTGAAGAACTTCTGAAGAAAGGGCATATACTCCCAATTCTGTCACCTTGGGGTGCACGAATGTTATTTGTGAAAAAGAAGGATGGCACCTTGATAATTTACATTGATTTAAGGGAGCTAATTAAAGTAACTGTAAAGAAAAAATATCCTTTTCCAAGGATAGATGAACTCTTTGATCAATTGAAAGATGCAAATGTATTTTCCAATATTGATCTTAGATCCGGATATCATCAAGTGAGAATTAAAAAAGAGGATATTAGTAAAACTTCCTTCAGAACAAAGTATGGCCGCTATGAGTTACAATGGTGCCATTTGGATTGTCAAATGCACCAACTGTCTTCATGTGTTTAATGAATGGTATTTTCAGAGAATACTTGGATAATTTTGTCATTGTCTTCCTGGATGACATTCTTATTTATTCCAAATATGAATAAGAGCATGAGAAACACTTGAGAAGGGTGCTTCAATTATTAAGAGAGCATCAAATTTATACCAAACTGAGTAAATGTTCCTTCTACCAGAGGATGATTCATTATTTGGGCCATATCATATCAGAGGAAGGGATAACAGTAGATCTGGAAAATATAAAATCCATCGAATGATGTGTTGATATTATGGTAGTTGCGGAAGGTATTTAACTCCACGTGTAATCTTGACGAGAATAGAATATTCTGGGAAGCAAGAAGTAACCCTAAAGCATTGAACATAACCCTAGAAGACAATTCGGCTCAAGGAAATAATTAATATTGAATATTTAGTATCCAGAATGAGAAGTTGGCCCAGACAGCTCAAGAAACAATATAAATACAAGTAGCCAGACCTCATTTTGTACACATTGCTCATAATTGGAGTTAGGAAGAAGCGCGCACTGTAGGAACTAGGCTAGTGCACAAGTTTGGGGAGCAGCTGCAGCTGATAGCTGCTGCAATCTGGTTTCTTGGTTTCAGCTCAGACTTTTTGTTGGTTATGGTTGGACTTTCTGATCAGTCTTGGTTATCTTTATGCATTAGCCTTGGTTGGATATTGGTTTGCTTCCGAAATCATTCTCTATCAAGGTTAAGGTGCTCAGGGTGGCTTCGACCTATGGTTGAGTGACAATATTGCTATATTGTCTATGGTTAAAAAATCACATCCATTAATTTATAACAGGTTATGGGCCCAAACTATCTTCAGACAGTCTAACCACTAGAATATAGATTGAGAGGATTTGGTCAGTTACAGTTGCAGTTGCAGCCAGTTTTTGCTACAACAATGAAACCCTAAACCTCTTGTTGAGGCACCTTAAGTGAAGAGATTGACCTAATTTTTAGATAGCCTAGTGCGACCTATCCCAGCAAACCTCCCGGTATTCTCAGCAAGTCAAGACGTCAAGTTTAATATTTTGGTCAAAGTCAAAGGTTGACCAATTCAAAGCAGTTATGAATTACTCTATGAAGTTAGAAAACAATTTAGAAGGGGATTCTAACTTCAGAGCGTGGAAGACAAGGATTGACCTCATCCTTTCCAAGAATAAATTGTTGGACATCGTGAAAGGAAAGATCATGGAACCATAGTTCAAAGAAGGAAAAGATAAGGAACCTCAGAACGTTGCAATTATGGAGAAGTTCAAAGATAATGACATCAATTCCATGAGTATCATAGTCGACTCTATAAAATACCACTTGATACCCTACATATCCCATATTGAATCATCTAAGAAGATGTATGATGCCCTAACAAACCTCTTTTTAGTCAGAAACATTGGACAGGTAATGAGTCTAAAGAATTAGCTCGATTACATGAAAATGAATGATGATGACAACATAACATCATACTTTGTGATAATCTCTCAGTTAAGAGATCAACTACAAGCTATTCAAGAGATAATTTCAGAGAAGGATCTGGTAAATATAATACTCAATGGTCTTCCCAAGACATTGGATACATTTGCCACAAGCATGAACACAAGGAAGGAGTATCCAACATTTGAAGAACTTTGGACTTGCTGTGCACAAAAAGAATCAAGGATTAGTGAAAAAGAGAAACCCCAAAGTAAATATGATGATCAAGCCTTCACAACAAGGTTCAAGAATTTCAAAAATAAAAGGAATTTTGTCTCAAGGAAGAAGCCAAATCAAGAGAAAGATATGTAAAAAATACAATGCTTCAACTGTCGAAAATATGGTCACTAAAATAATCATTGTCCCGAGCTAAATAAAATGAACAAAACACACAAAGCATCAGTTTTCGAAGAAAGGAAACCCTTAAAGAAGACCAAGTAGCATAAAACAAACTTCTTCTTCTAATACAAGGTAACAATATTCTTCATAGTTCTTGTACTTACCATGTTTACATAGTCTCTGTACATATCTTGCATATATATTTCTTAGAAGATAAGATGATCAAAGAGAAACAATACCTATGGAAGAATAACAAGATAAGGATTGATATAATGATGAATCTAAGACAAGAAATACACATGGAAAGATGAAGTACATTGACAATCCTTGGTAACAATTCCCGTGGAAGATATTACAACTGCTGAAATTAGAATCAAACTTAAAGAAACCTAGAAGAAATAAAAATTGAAATAAGTCAACAATCAAAAGGAAAAGACTTGTGACACTTGGCAGAAGACAATAAGGATGCAGAAAAAAGCGAGGACTATCTTAGATGGAGGGAGTCAATTATATAATTCTAAAAGAATAACATGCATTCATGCATGAAGCAAGGATTAGGAGGACATTAATCCTAAATAATATGATCAATTGAAGATTATGAAGTATCTATCCATGTTCCCATCAATGGTAGAAACCATTAAAAGAAACACAAGTTCAGTTTGAATTTAGAATAAGTCTTCTTCGAAAAAGAAGTCTTAAATTATCCCTGGTTGTCCATCCACATCCATGATCCTATGATGAAAGAAGCTGGAATATTCAGGGAATGTAATCTATAGAAAACTCCATGAACCCAAGAGATAAACATAAACATGAGGAAGAACATGAAGATTTCAAGAGAGAAAGAAAAACCAGAACAACCAATCATTATATCTAGAATCACAAGAATACTAGCTTGGTCTAAACCCACTAAAAGAAATCAAGTAGAAGAAATGAAAGTTGTGATGAAGAAAAATGCATGGAAGACTTATGAATGAAAGCATTGGGAGATACAAAAATAAAGGTTCTCCCAGATGGAGGGAGAGGACTATGATGATAGCTTGTTCCAGACATACCTCTACCTGAGACATTATATCTCGTGCAATATCCATGGGTTGGAGTTTACATCAGATGAATGTAAGGACTTTTTTCCTCAATAGAGTAATCAAACAAAGTAGCATATGTAGAGTGACCTCAAGGTTTTGAGGTATACCCGAAATAGACTCTTGTATGCAGATGGAAGAAGACAACTTGGTGGAGAGCCTCCAATGCACAACAAAAGCACGGTGAAAACTTTCTATAATAGAGATATTGTATCATAATGGTTACTCAGAAGTCCAACATGATGGATTGCTAATCCATGAAAAACACTCATAATGACATAATAAGTACCAGTTGGATATGTTCTAGTTTGAGCCTTACCACGATGTCATAAGCTAGTAGGAAACAAAAGAGTTGAATTCAACCATGATGTATTATAATGATCAGAGCTATATGAAGCCTTTAGAGAAAACCAGTGTTCTAGAAAGACCGAAGTACATTGAGATCAAGCATTACATTCTCCATGATGAGGTACAAAAAATAGAAGTGGTTCTCCAATATACATATCTCCACAGATGAGAAGAAAGTAGATATTTTGGTAAAGCCTCTGTCCAAGATGAAAAAGTTTCCATACTCAAGAAACAAGATGGAGCTCGTGGAGAGGACTTCCTTATTGAAAAGAGAAGATATGAATCCCAGGTTGGGAGGGAGAACTGATGTGTCATTTATTTATGGACAATCATTTTTAAAGTTCAAAAAATGGTCCAGGATGAGCAGTTCCTTTCCAGTTCGGAAAATGGTTTGAGATTTTTGATGGACATGCATTTTCCAGTTCAGAAAATGGTCCAAATCGAACGGTCATTTTCGTAATGAAAATGGTTCGAGGGATTAAAAATGTACCATAGATAGCGATTCCTCTTATGGCCAGTGTGGGGGAATGGTCTAGGATAGTCTTTCTTCTTGGCAGTTACTCTCAGTAGTGGTCAAGAAGACTAGTCCGCCTCACCGAAAAATCATTCTTTTGAAGCTCACAATTGTGAGTAGTTTCGAAGAATGGTCTGTTTTGGAAGTTGGTGCAGGACAGTCATTCCCTAGGGTAGATTCATTCTCTCCTAGTTACACTTTGTTTAGTGTCGAATGAATGGCCCAGATAGGTGAATGGTCCAGGTTCAACAATCAGGGACAGACATTATCTAGGGTAGACTCATTCTCTCCAGGTTGCACTTTGTTTAGTGTCGGAGGAATGGCCCATATAGGTGAATGGTCCAGGCTAAAAAATCAAGACAATTATTCTTCTATGCTTGAGAAGAATAGTCCAGATGGCTCATGGCTAATGTTTTACTTTTTGAGGGTAGATGGTCTTCCAGATATCACAGAAGTGAGTGGAAGAATGACCCAGATGATTCAGTTTATATCATGACATTGTTATTCTGTGAAGGTTGATATCAGAGGATATGATTGCTATGGAGACTGTATGTCTCTAGACAATAGATGTATGCTACTGTGGTGTTGTGTTCCATTGGTTGTGACTATGTGTCACTGATTAATTAGCTGTGTGCTACTTGGTGTGGTAGTGTACCACTGGATTGTAGTTGTGTACTACTATGGATAGACACAATTGTGTTCTATTGAATGACATTGTTTTGATTTCCATGTATACCATCACTAGTGTTGAAAATCATTATCAACCAGATGAATAGTTAGTGTGCTTGTAGACAGACATTCTCCAGGCAGAGAATGGTCAAAATAGAACAGATTGCTGGCGGACAGGTAGTCTCTCTGAAGAGAATATTCCAGGGTGACAGTTTGTTGACATGACATGGACTAGTATGTTTCCTAAGGCACAAATTGTGGGCCGATTAGGAAAATGGTTCAGTACCGATATTTTCTAAGGCATATAGGTTGAGAAGGATCTCTATGACTTGATTATAATATAGTCCTAGATTGACATTTCTATAGGAATGGTCTCTGTAGTCCATGAAACAAATTTTAACATCTGTTGGGATAGTCATTCTTCTAGGACACATGTACATATTAGAAGAATGGTCCTTGTATCACTCCTTGGAGTGAGTGACTTATCCAACATCATGTCTGATTACTCATATGGAGTATGGTTTTGAGAGATGATGTAGTTTATATTTTCAAATGACACTGATAATGATTATAGTGCTCATGATCTAATCTTGAGATAGTCTATATGACTATGATGATGCTACCGATTGAATGGTATGTTTGTGCTCAAGAACATTACCTTCAATACCTCCCTATATTGGAGGGAGTGTTGATATTATGGTAGCTGCGGGAGGTATTTACCTCCACGTGTAATCTTGATGAGAGTAGAATATTCTGGGAAGCAAGAAGCAACCCTAAAGCATTGAACATAACCCTAAAGGAGAAGTCGGCTCAAGGAAATAATTAATATTAAATATTTAGTCTCCAAAATGAGAAGTTGGACCAGACAACTCAGGAAACAGTATAATACAAGTAGCCAGAACTAATTTTGTACACATTTCTCAGAATTGTAGTTGGGAAGAAGTGCGCACTGCAGGAACTGGGCTAGTGCGCAAGTTTGGGGCACAACTGCAGCCGACATCTACCGCAATATGGTTTCTTGGTTTAGGCTCGAAATTTTTGTTGGTTATGGTTGGAATTTCTAATTAGTCTTGGTTATATTTATGCATTAGCCTTGGTTGGCTATTGGTTTTCTTCTAGAATCATTCTCTGTCAAGGTTAAGGTGCTCGGGGGTGGCTTCAGCCTATGGTTGGGTGACAATATTTCTATATTTTATATGGTTAAACGAGCACACCCATTATTTTCTAACAGGATGGCCATCACTAAGAAATATCTCTAAGGTGAGGTCCTTCATGGGAATTACAGGTTATTATAGAAGGTTCATTGAATTGTTTTCCATAATTACACACCCAATCACCTCTCTACAGAAGAAGGGTGTGAAATTTGAATGGACACCTGAGTGTGAAAGAGGTTTTCAACACTTGAAAATATTTCTCGCAAGTGCAACCATATTAAAAATTACTGACCCTAACGAAAATTTTATTGTATGCACCGGTGCATGCAAAGAAGGTCTTGGTGGAGTTCTTAGTCAGAATGGCCATGTGGTGTGTTACGAATCAAGGAATCTGAAATAACACGAGAGATTGTATGCCACTCACTATTTGGATTTGGAATCTATTGTTCATGCCTTGAATATGTGGAGGAACCACCTCATGGGAAAGCGGTTTGAGTTGAGAATATACCACAATGGTCTGAAATATTTATTCGAACAACCAACCTTGAATGAGAAACAAAGAAGATAGTTATAATTCCTCAACGAATATGACTTTGATATCAAGCACATCAAAGGTAAAGAGAAAAAAGTGGATAATTCACTCAATAGAAGGGTACATGAAATACATGCTACAACCATTAGCATGTGCAAGTCTGATTTGAAAAACATAATTTTAGAGGATCCAAAATTAGTTCAGTTGTATATGGAACTAAAGGGAAAATTACAACAAGGTAAAATGAAATAGAAAATTGAGAATTATAAGCCGAGGGAGGATTAAATTCTCATGTTCAAGGGCATAATTTATGTGCTAGATGACCATGATTTTAAAAACATGCTATTAACAAAAATGCATAAAGTACCTTATGCTGGGCACCCAAGCTACCAAAAGAAAAATCTAATTGTTAAAAAGAAATACTATTGTCCAAGTATGAAAAAGGAGGTTGCATATTTCATTGCTAGGTGTCTTGAATGTCAAAACGTCCAAGATGAACACATACACCCAGTTGCATTGTTACAACCCTTTCCTATTCCTGAGTGGAAATGGGAATTTGTAACCATGGATTCTATTACTAAGTTGCCCAAGACTGCCTAACAAGATGATTCTATTATGGTAGTTGTGGACAAGCTTACTAAAGTTTCCCATTTTGTTCCTATAAAGTTAAATCACAAGACAACTGACATTACTGATATCTGATTGAAAGAAGTATCCAGAATTCATGGTATACCTAAGATGATTGTGTCTGACATATATCCCAAGTTCACATCGAATTTTTGGAAGGGGTTATTCAAAGGATTTGGAACATATTTAAATTTCAGCACAACCTATGACCTTGAGTCTGATGAAAAAACAAAGAGAGTCAATCAGGTAATAGAGGACATGCTAAGAATGTATGTCATGGACAAACTCTCAAAATGGGAGGATTATTTATACTTTGTTTAATTTTCTTATAACAATGGTTACCACACATCTATAAAGATGATTTTTCTTGAGGAACTTTATGAAAAAAGATGCAACACAACAATAATCTTAGACAATCCAACTGATAGGACAATAGTTGGGCCAGACTTACTTAGGGATATGGAGGATCAAATAATGAAGATAAAATAGAACTTGAAGGATTACCCAGATAGGAAGAAAAGTTATGCTGATAAAGATAGAACACCCATAGAATTTTCAGTGGGTGATCATGTATTTTTGAAAGTAAAATCAAGGAGAAGTTCCCTAAGGTTGGGAAAGTGCTCAAAACTAGGAGCATGATACTGTGGGACATTCAAAGTTCTAGAAAGGATTGGTCATGTAACACCCCAGGTTTCGAACCCCCATTTTAAATAATGTATTGTTACAATGCTGAGAGGCCTAAGTGCCCAAACAATTAGTAAAGGGCTAGTATGCCCCCAAAATTTAATGTTTTGATAATCATTAATAATAAACACATCGATGGCTACTAGACAGACAAGGACTAGAGTTATTGGGGGCTATGATTCCATAAGAGAGGGGGCTTGAGGGTCTAAGTGTTTATTCCTATTTTAATTACCCTTTTGTCTAAGGAAGGGGATCAATTACATGAGCTTCTTGGGAAGTCCAGGAGGTTCTTGATTCCCCACGAGAGATAATTAAACCCACCCCTGGTATGATTGTGGGGTTGGTCGTGGGTCATGGGTCATTGGTCGTTGGCTTGTCTGCTCCTTCCATTCTATTTTTTGTACCATTATTTCCCTCACGCCCTTCCATCCATTCACTTACCCATCCATTGATCCATCCTCACCTGCGTCTTGGCTTGGTAAAGGGAAAGGAACTACTGAGAATTAGCCACGGTATAGTTGGCTTTAATGGTCGCTGGTGCAATCCAAGCATGAATTGGGGCCTACATGTATGAGGTGCGTTGGTCTGTGCCCTGTTTTTCTCAGAACTGCAAGTTCAGAGAGTTCCAACAATGAGATTCTGAACCAGCTATACTGGAGGCCCTGGAACAAAAGAGAAGGACTTCCTAAGGGAATGCATGGCAGAGAAGGGTGTAGGTCCATTCTCTTGGGTGGTATAGGCTAGGTAGAAGAGAGATGGGTACTTGGATTGTTGTGGGTGCTGGGAAACCTGTGAGAGCTTGAGAGATGACTGGTTTGGGAACCCAAGTACACTCTGGAACCGTCCTTGTGGATTCATAACCCTGGCTTGGGGGTGACACTACTGTTGATATTTGGAGCAGTGGTGTCTATGGTTGGGTGGAACGTCCTTGGTCTGTAGCCAGTTGGTGTCACCTTTTTTATAAAGATAAGTGCTCTTTTTTGTGATATTATTATTTGTGTATGAATGTATTTAGCTGTGTATTTTAATTATCGTTTAACTAAATCTTAGATTATTCATGCTTGCTGGATATTGCTGTGAATGTCTATTAAATCTTGTATCTTATGCATTCTTATTAATTAAATAAGGTATCGGTAAGAGTACGAAGTTCAAGGGTGGGATTGAAGGTAGCATGCCTCGGCCTGTGGGTGGTTGGGGATGTTACAGACTGGTATCAGAGCTTCTGGTTGAAACACCGGGCTGGTATGGGCCGAGTCTGTTGGTCAGAGTCTCATGGTTATAGATCAAACTCTGACTGTGGATTTGAAAATCTTAGGAGGAATGGCGTTGCAGAATCTATGTAGGATTTAGATCATCAGAGATCAGTTGTAAGGGGTTCAAAGGATCGTGACCACCCCCCTTCAAATTCGGGAGTGATCGTGACTGTAGGATCAGGAGAGATATGAGATCGTTGGATCAAAGGACAAGTGAACAGGGGTCGTGCGATGTAAAGGAAGCAAGGGTTAAGGTCCCAACCATCAGATCCCATTGGAGAGAGAGATCAACGAACAACTGACATTGTGGGGAACCGAGTTTCATGGGGGATTTTTTTCCAAGGTAGTCTCACAATCAGAACCCTGGTTTCATTGAGGGGTTACGTGTCAGTGTTAGGAGAATTGTGGGGAGAAAAGCGGGTTACTCCAAACCCCTGATGCATGCCCCCACAAATTGAAAGGAATTAAGTGATGTGACATGTTATGGATCGTACATCGACACTCCATATAGCCGAACTATTTTGGGGCCATCCATCATCAAGGAGAGACATGTGGTGCAAGATCCACAACTCCAGAAGTTTGTGGACGAGGAGGAGGTGAAATAGCCGAAGTAGATCTTGATCATCGATCACCAAGAGTTATGTGTTAGTAGATTAGTAACTTTGGAGAAATCTGTTCAAGAGGTTTTCAGTTGATATTTGAAACTCTCGAAGCTTGGAGAGCCGGAGAGCCGAAGTAAATCTCGATCATCCAATCATCTGAAATAAATCTTAGTCACCAGATCATCTGGAGTAAATCTCAAGCGTTAGATCGTTCAAGGGGAATCTGGGTTGTCTGATCTAGAAGAGACATGGTGTAAATCCGTGGACTCTGGGTAAAGACTCGAAGTGAATCTTAGTCGTCCGATCCAGGAGGACACATGGTGACAGATTGGCCAGTTCGGGAATTCAAAGTTCGGGATAATTGGAAGTGTGCTAGTATGGAAACTCCCAAAGTCCTGAAGCCCAAAGAGACGAAGTGATGGGGAATGATGATGCCACCTAGAGGCGATGTGGATCCTGGAATGCCTGAAGTGACATGGCTTACAGACGTCACCTGCGATGAAATGGAGACATGGTATGTGTGCCACATGTCAGTAAGTTTTGAGCATATGGAGTATTGAAATGTCAGTTAGAACATGACACGTGTCACCCATCTGATTGGGCCACATGATCGCTTCTAGTATTTCGCCACATAGTGACAGATCGTGTAGTCTGAAGCCTAGGCACTCCAGAGGGGAAAGATGTGACAGGTTGCGTTGGCTTGAAAACTCCCGAAGGCTGGAGTACATATCAACCGTTGATTCCATAATACACACATCGAAGGATCGTCTACTTCCGGTGAAAGCACTCTCGGAGAAAGTGCAGGAGGAAAGTTTGAAACTTTCGAATCCTGAAGAGCTGAAGCGATTTACAACCGCTAATCTATGGGAGGACACCCATCGACAGATCATGACCTTTGGGTAAAAGCATTCCAGGAGGAGGAAAGCGAGGAAAGTTGAGACTCCTGAAGCGCAGAGTCCCGAAGTGGATCTCGATTGTTGATCGTGAAAGAGAATGAGGACTGTTGATATGGTCCTGGATGAAAGTTTCGAAGTCTTGAAGCTTTGGACAAGCACTTTTTCATCTAAGTGTAGGGTCATGGCCATGGTTATATGTAGATTGAGAGCTAAGGGAAAGAGAGCCAAGGGATGAATTGGTTGTCTTCGAGATAGAAAGGTGCTAAGGAAGGATTTAGCTATAGTTTCTAGTCATGGTCACCTGGGAAGGTGATTTGAAGGAAGTGCATGCGCAGGATGAAATTCTGTGTTAGCCAAGGAAAACATGACACTATTATTTTTGGAGAATGGAGATATGATCTCCATGAAAAAAAGAAAAAGAGAGACTTGTAGCATGGTTTGGAAATTTTGTTTATCATATACATAATCCTAACAAAATGGTCGCTTGCACATTTTGCAGAATCAAGGGGTTTAAATAGATCAACTCAAGATGCGTATTGAGGAAATAGAAGAAGGCGAGGGAGCCTCCAGTCATGATAAGGAGGCCGAAGGCAAGAATATGAAAGTTGGTAATGCAGAGACAGAGTCCAATGGATGCAAGGGAAAAGAAGAGCAGGAAATGTTAATAGAAAAGGTAAGAACCCTGAATATGGAAGTGCAAAGCTACAAAGAAGACAATGAGAGACTTACGAGATAAATGCTTGAGTGTTGCAGAGCTTAAATCGGTTACAGAGACAAATGAAGAAGGGATCAAACTCAATACAAGAGGAAGAAGGAAGGTGCCATGAAAGAAGGGATGATCGTGGAAGAGCTGGTTATTCCAGAAGTGATAGCAGAGCTCATGGACACCACCCACCTCCTTACTAAGAAGGAAAGTTTTATGCATCAAAATATCCCGCAAGAAGTCCAAAGGTGTCTCCTATCAGACACCAAAGAAGGAAACAAGAGGTAAATAGTTTGCAAGGGGAGCTAAGGAAGCTCAAGCCACATTCCTTTGAGGGTGAAAGAGAAAGAGAAGATGATGCCGAAGCATGGTTTCTTGGGCTCATGAGATATTTTTAGTTTCATAACTATTCATCCAACCTGGAAGCCAAGATTTACACCTATCATTTACACAGGAAAGATGTAATGTGGTGGGACCAACTGAAGAAAGTGGAACATGTTAATGAAAGTAGGATCACTTGGAAGCAGTTCAAGAAGTACTTCCAGAAGGAGTACCTCTCAAATCATTTATATGACAAGAAAATACAGGAGTTCTTTGAACTCCGATTGGGAAGCATGACTATGGCAGAATATGAGAAGAAGTTCTTGGTATTGTTGAAGTATGTCAGGTTAATTGGTGATCAGAAAGTGAAAATATAGATATTTCTAAGTGGACTTCTAGCCTTTTATAAAAAAAAGATCAAGTATGATGAACCTAAGACCTTTACTGAGGCCATTAGGAAGGATAAATACTTGTATGAGCAAGGCCAGGGAAGAGAATCCTTGCAAAAATATTGGAAGGACAAGAAAAATGTGAAGTTCGATCAAAGGAGGAAAGGATTCAAACCTCCCTTCAATAGGAATGAGCCTAATAATCATCAATATCAATATACTAAGGGAGATTCCAAGAAGGAAGATTCCTTGGGAAAAAGAGGAAAACCACCAATCCAATGTTGGGGATGGAAGGAAGATCACTTGTATGAGGATTTCCCATACAAAAAAGATAGAGTGAAGACTGTGCACAACATCCAAGAGGCTACAACATTTGAAGATATGGGAAGAATCTACGAAGCTTTAAATGATCGACAAACATAGTACCAGTCCAATATGATCAAGGTGGAAGGTAAGATCATAAATCAACTTGTTGCTATTTTGATTGATTCAGGAGAAAGTCATTGCAACATTGATCCTAAGATAGTGGATAGATTACATTTGGAGAAAAGTATACTTGGAAAAGCAAGTTTGGTTCAGCTATCCACTGGAACCAAAAGAAGAATCCATGACATGGTCAGAAGTTGTTCCATAAGTCCTAATGGCGTGAATACTAGTATTGATCTAAATATCATACCATTGGGGTCATATGATATTCTTATTGGAATGGATTGTTTGGACAAGCACCATGCTGTCCTAGATTTTCATAACAAGACATTTACATGTCTTGATGGAAATGGAAAACAAAGCACTGTGAAAGGAGTTCCAAGACCTATCTCTATAAGGGAGATTTCAGCCTTATAGCTAAAAAGATGTCTTAGGAAAGGATGCCAATTGTATGCAGCTCATTTGGAAGAGATATATTATACAAAGGGGCCAAACCTCGAAGATTTCTCGGTACTACAGGAATTTGAAGATGTATTCCAAGAAATACCCAGATTTCCACCAAGAAGGGAGATATAGTTCTCAATTGATTTAGTGCCATGAGCTGCCCCGGTGTAAAAAAAAACTTACAGAATGAGCACACCAAAGTTAAAAGAATTACAAATGCAGTTGGAGGAATTGTTGAAGAAAGGGTACATACGTCCAAGTGTTTCACCTTGGGAAGCACTAGTAATTTTTGTCAAAAAGAAGGATGGAACCTTGAGGCTGTGTATTGACTTCCGACAACTGAACAAGTACACTATAAATAACAAGTATCCTCTACCCCGAATTGATGACCTCTTTGATCAACTAAGAGGAGAAAATATATTCTCAAATATTGACCCGAGGGCAAGCAACCATCAGGTAAGAATCAAGGAAGAAGACATTCATAAGACAACCTTTAGGACCAGGTATGGGCATTATGAATTTGTAGTCGTTCCATTTGGACTGACCAATGCACCAGTTGTATTCATGTGCTTAATGAATGGCATATTCAAGAATTTATTTGGATAAGTTTGTCATAGTATTTTTGGATGACATACTTATCTATTATAAGTTTGAAGAGGAGCATGAACATCACTTAAGACTGGTATTGCAAGTACTGAGAGAACATCAGTTGTATGCCAAGTTGAGTAAGTGTTCTTTTTATCAAAATAAGATCCATTATTGGGGAAATGTTAATTTAGAGCATGGAATAACAATAGATCTAGAGAAGATCGAAGCCATTAGAGGATGGCCAACACCCAGGAATGCGTAAGACATCAGATATTTTATGGGATTAGTGTTGGCCCTTGACCAGGTTTTCTGGAAATGCTGGTCATGTTTGACCAATTTTGGGACTTCGACAGGCTGGTCGAAGATGGAGCACTAGGTGAAGTGGAGATCGTGGGATCTTGCCACCTTTTGCAGACTTCTTTGGTTTTGGGTTTATGTAACAGGTATGGGATGTCGGCCCATGGGTTTTACCCATGCTTAGGCCCCTTTTGAAATGTATAAATATAAATCTAGGCAATGTAAGCAGGGGGCGATGTTAAGCTAAGTGCAAGTGACTGTAAGAGGCTTTGTGCATATTGTATGTTGAGACTTGCAGAGCTAAGTGCAAGTCATCTGTAGTGCTTTGTATGCAAACTATGTAAGGCTCTGTGCCTAGGTCTACTCGGGGAAGGAGGATCTAGAAAGGTGCACACAGATCTCCTGTTCTATGCAGAGTGGGTTTTTAGGCTCTATGATTGTAAGAAGATTGAGAGAATATAATAAAGAAGAAGAAGAGTTGGTGGACATAGCCCCACACTGGGGGTGAACCATGTATATCATGTGTTATGGTTTCTTTTTGTGATTGATGTGATTTATGCTTAGTGTTTTTATCTTTATATATGTTAGATGCATCTGATATAGTAGCTTGGTGCTTAGTGATGTGAATGAATGCTAGATCTAATCTATTTCTATGTGCTAAGTGCTTGGATGTGTTAGATCTTGTTGAATACTACGTTGCTATGTAATTAGGGTTTTACCTGAGATGTGAATAAGGGATAAATACTAGGTTGCAAACACTTGAGTCCTGCAACCCCCCTGCCTTTACCTCGGGTGAGACTTCATCTGCTTCGCGTGTGTTTCTGAAAGGGCCTATAGTTAGGGTTTTGTTGGTGCGCTGTTGAAGCGTTGAACCCTGGGTCTGCCCCTGTGCCAACAAATGGTTCCATTGCCGGGACTTGAAACTGTGATTGATGGGAACTAAGGAAAATAAAGATCTATGTGTAGATCTATTGCCTTAGTGCATAGTACTATAATTGACCTGTGAAGCTATGTGCTAAGAAGAGAAGTCTGATTTGAAGAAAAGAGGTAAGATATTAAAGCTTTGTGCTTTGAAAAAGGTAAGATAAGTGGAAATTTTTGTTTTGAAAGAATGGATCTAGGTTCGTTTGATAGATTTGGTCCTAGCCTGAAAACTAGGGCACAACTTGATGAAAGAATATATGATATGAATAGATGTGATAGAAATAATGAAAGATATGTTATCCCTATGCATAGACAAAATTATTGGACGAACAAGTGGATGCAGGATCCTAGAAAGAATTTTTTGCAGGTCCATCACTGTGATCCCAATGTGCAGTACAAGAAAGGTTGGGGATCGTTCAAGAGAAACTGAGGATTGACTCTTTGTTATAGTTGTAGAAGACCAGGACATCTTGCTAAGGAATGCCCGGGTAGAGGTCCCATTTGCCTTTGTTGTAAGGCTACTGGACATGAAGTTTTGGATTGCCCTAGAATGATTGCTAAGGTTGAGAAGATGAACATGAGACAAGAAAACCAAGAGGAAGGTAAAAAGACTCAGAATATGCTAAAGGACCAGAGAGAATCAGAGGCTATATTGCTACAGATGAAAGAAACATTGAATGATCACAGAGACACAAATTTATCAGAGACCTTAAAAGAAAAAGAGTGCATAGAAACAATAATAGGAGACTTCGACATAGATTGTGTATTGGATACATAAACACATGTGAATATCATGACAAAAAGTACTTGGGAAATTTTAGGAAAGCCTACTATGGTTCCTTCACTGGAAGGAATAGAATTGTTTAAAGGAAAGATGATAACCCTATGTAGAAGAATTTCCCATGTACCTATGATTGCTCATGGAACATCGACAGAAGAAGAATTTGAGGTTATTAAGTTTGTTGAGAAAAATGACCACTTTGCTCTTTTACTAGGAAGAACCTAGATTTAGAGAGAACAAATCCGAAGGAGAGACAAAGGGAAAGCTTTAGAAAAGAAAAAGAAAGAATTACGAGATTTCATGGCTAGGAGAATAGCGCACTTAATAGAAGAATATGAGGACAAGTCGAAGCAACTAAGGGCCAAAGACCTAGCCATCAAAGTTGAAAGAACGCAATAAGACTTAGAGAACTTATCCATACAGGAGAGTAGAGCACCTACTCCGTTAAGAGAAGAAGTATTATCCTCGAACCTTGTGAAATACCCTCAACAATGCAAAGTTACTATGACAAGAGGAGATAAGAACAAGAATGGAGAAAGGAATCCAGAGACGCAAATCACAGGAAAGAAAGATAGAAAGCTTAGTAAGAAGAAAGAAAATATAGAAAGGTTGTAGGAGGTTCCAGAGAGGACTTCGCAGAAGGAAAGTTTGCAGAACTTGAATCTGACCGAAATATTAGAACATCACAGATTGGCACTTCGCCATGGCAGAGCAATATGACCATTGGAGGTGTCCTGATTGTTAGACCGACGCTCCATAACGGCTAGAAACATAGTTATTGCCAAAGTCATCACCATTGGACCGTTGGGACGATGCCATAATGGATGGAACTGCATTGATCGAGGCATTCCTACCCATTGGAGGGATCCGTTATGATGTTATCTATTTAACCCATCTAACGTTTTACCGTGGACACTTTTTCAAATAGGTCCAGGAAGAAAAGGAACAAGCCACAGAGGCATTGAAACAAGTAAAATAAGAAGTCGTAGAGAAATGCCGGGTTGCGCAACAAGAAAAAGATGACCTCTAGGTGAAGTTTCTATAGGATAGAGCGCAGATCCAGAAGGAGAAAGAATAGCTGCTCGCAGAGTAGATGGGAGTTAAAGAAGTAGTCACCAGAGAACTTTTCTCTGTGACGGGATTAGAATAGAGGGAATAAGAAATCATTGAGAGCCAGGTGGGAAAGCTCGCTGAAGCCATTCAGCAGCTCCAAGCACAAATTGGAGAACTGGAACTACAAGCTGTTCCAAACACTCCATAGGAAGTGCGAGATCAGAGAGAGGAAACTTCCATGAGCACAGTTGAGAGAATCAAGGCATTGACCCTAGAATTCAAGAAACTCAGCAGTAAAAGTGCACAGAATTATGAGTGCCTTGCAGAGGAACCTGAACTAAGGACATTGGAGTCACAACTCTAGGAGGCAAAGAAACAAGCAAAAATAGTGCAAGCACAGTTGAATCCATTGTCAGTAGTCGAGAGAATGAAAAGGTTCCATGAACAATGCATGGTTCAACAATAGTTCCATGTCATCTAGAGTAAAGTCATTGAAGTGACCCAGAGGCTCCAACTAGTGCAAGATGAAGCTTGCACACTTTTTGAGGAGATTGAAGGACAAGGTGCACAGTTAGAACAAGAGGTCACCTTAGTTGAACAACAATTGGAAGGACATGTGACCGAGAAAGTTATCTAGGAGTTCACCAAGAAAGAGGCTTTGGCAAAGCAACAATTAGAAGCAGCTCAAGCCAAGCTCGAGGCCTTTGAGGCAGAGTTACCCAGATCAGAGTGACTTGGAATGAGTCACAGGTGAGTGTTGGGGGCCTGTTGGCCCTTGACCAGGTTTTGTGGAAACGCTTGTCATGTTTGACCAATTTTGGGACTTTGACAGGCTAGTCGAAGACATAACACCAGGCGAAGTGGAGATTGCGGGATATATCCACCTTTTGCGGACTTCTTTGGTTTTGGGTTCATGTAATGGGTATGGGATGTCGGCCCATGGGTTTTTCCCATGCTTAGGCCCCTTTTGAAATGGATAAATAGAAATCTAGATGATGTAAGTAGGGGATGATGTTAATCTAAGTGCAAGCGACTGTAAGAGGCTTGGTGCATATTGTATGTTGAGACTTGCAGAGCTAAGTGCAAGTCATCTGTAGTGATTTGTGCACAAACTATGTAAGGCTCTATGCCTAGGTCTACTCGGGGAAGGAGGATTTGGTGAGGTGCACATAGATATCCTTTCCTATGCGGAGTGGGTTTTTAGGTTCTGTGATTTTAAGAAGATTGAGAGAAGATAATAAAGAAGAAGAGTTGGTGGACGTAACCCCACGCTGGGGGTGGTCCATGTATATCCTGTGTTATGGTTGATTTGTGTGATTGATGTGATTTATGCTTAGTGCCGTTATCTTTATATATGTTAGATGCATTTGACATAGTATCTTGGTGCTTAGTGATGTGAATGAATGCTATATTTGATATACTTCTATGTGCTAAGTGCTTGGATGCTTTAGATCTTGTTGAATACTGCGCTGCTCTGTAATTAGGGTTTTACCTGTGATGTGAATAAGGGATAAATAATAATGAATGTTAACTGCTAAGTGCTCTGTTAAGTATTGTAATCACAAATCTGTGTCCCAACTAGCTTGCAGACACTTGAGTCCTGAAACCCCCTTGCCTCTACCTCGGGTGAGACTTCATCTGCTTCACAAGTGTTGCCAAAAGGGCTAGTAGTTAGGGTTTTGTTGGTGTGTTGTTGAAGCGTTGAAACCTGGGTCTGCCCTTGTGCCAAAAATTAGCTAGCTACTATAGAAGGTTCATAGTAGAGTTCTATAAGATTGCTGATCCCATCACTTCTTTGCAAAATAAGGGAACTAAATTTGAATGGACACTCAAGTGTGAAAAGAATTTTAATCCACTGAAGAAATTACTTACTAGTGCACCTGTGTTAAATATTGCTGACCCAAATGAAAGTTTTGTGGTATGTATAGATGCATGTAAGGAAGGACTTGGGGGAGTCCTCACGTAAAATGGACATGTCATTGGATATGAGTCCAGAAAGCTTAAGGAACATGAGAGGAACTATGCCACACATGACTTGGAACTTGCTGCCATTGTTCACACCTTGAGGATGTGGAGGCATTATCGCATGGGGAAGAAATTCGAATTAAGGACAAACCATATTGGCCTGAAGTATCTTTTTGAACAACCAACATTGAATACCAGACAAACAAGATGGCTAGAATTTTTAAGTGAATATGACTTTGATATCAAGCATATGAAAGGAAAGGAGAATAAAGTTGTCGATTCACTTAGTAGAAGAGTGCATATCATGCATGCTAATGTTGTCTGTATGCATCGTTCAGACTTGAAGAGAAGAATTTTAGATGGTCTCATTACAGACCAGCATTACCTATAGGTAAAGGAAAACTTACAACAAGGAGATGTACAACAGAAAATAAAGAAGTATGAGATAAAGGAAGACAAATTACTCATGCATAAGAATAGAATCTATGTTCCTAGTTCTAGAGAACTGAGGAATTTGGTACTAAAGGAAACGAACAATGTTCCTTATGTTGGACATCCTGGTTACTAGAAAACAATTACAACAGTAAGAAGCCATTTCTTTTGGTTGGGAATGAAGAAGGATGTTGTTGATTACATCACTCAATGTATGGAATGTCAGAAGGTGAAGGCTAAGCATAGGCACCCAACGGGTTTGCTGCAACCATTGCCAATTCCAGAGAAGAAATGGGAAGTGATCACCATGGATTTCATCACAGGATTACCCAGAATGAATAAGAATCATGATTCAATCATGGTGGTGGTTGAAAAATTAAAAAAGGATGCTCATTTTGAGTCTATGAAGACAACGCATTGTTGACGGGCGAAAACGACCGTCCGTCAATTAAGAGAGTGGAACCGGTCCGGGGTTGTCTAATAACCCAAGCCGTTTGGTATGGACCACCCTGACGAGTTTAACGGCTCCGTTGGCCGCTCTGAGGTCTCCTAAGGAAGCCAAAGAGGAATGTTGATCTGAGCTAAGTGATCTAACTAAACTAAATTATAAGCAAAACTAACTATAATAAACAAACTAAAAGAAACTAAATTAAATACAACTGATGAGATAAACTAGACTAAATATACTAATCTAACTATAAACCATTCAATAAACTAAAACTAACTACAAACTACTCTAACTATTATATATACAAAAGACTAATAACTCAAATCAAATACCTAATTACTAATTTAATTACAATTTATTCACAAATGTACATTATCTACAATCTACAGATTTGAATGAAACCTGTGAAATTGATGTGCTTGTTGTCCTAAAACAGCGAAGGATAACTCTTTTTTAATTTTATGATTTATGAATAAGAAAGTGAATTAACGGAAATTAGACGATCTAATATATTAGTTAACTCAATTACTAGCTAATATACTAAGCAAATAATTGACAAACAAACCTAGAAACGCTCCAAATTTGCCCTGCGTATGATGACTCCTTAAGCTGGTTGGAGGAAGAAATTCACACCATTTAGCCCTCAAGCTTCTCGCAAAGGATCAGGTGTACTGCTTCTTGAAGTATGTTATAGGACAAACAACAAAGAAATCATAACAGTTTTATGATGATAAATTTCTGCAAAAGGAAAACCTATAATGCAGAAAATTCATATAACAATTCGATTAATGAATAAGACAAAGCTATAATTCATAAAATGAATCAACAACTGCTATGTTCTTTATCTCCTTGGAAGCAACAAGACATGTATAACAATAAGAGATTACATCACTTGCATTTTATTTAGACAACAAAGTGATACTAAACCATAAACGGAATGATGTACAAAACTTGGAACAAAAAATCGATAAATTGAGAAGCGAAAGCTATAACAACACATCAATTCTGCTCCAGTTTGAATAAGAATTACATATGCTTGTTCTTCCAAAACTAATGATGATCCTTTGCGAGAATCTTGAGGGCTAAATGGTGTGAATTTCTTCCTCCAACCAGCTTAAGGAGTCATCATACGCAGGGCAGATTTGGAGCGTTTCTAGGTTTGTTTGTCAATTATTTGCTTAGTATATTAGCTAGTAATTGAGTTAACTAATATATTAGATCGTCT